>PVJO010005933.1:0-32603 GCA_004026905.1 Hystrix cristata
ATGGTTTACTCATTACTGGGTTCAATGGGCACATTTCTCTTATCTTATCCTTTAAAAGCATTTGACGTTTTTCTCCACTTCCTCCTTGCAATACTCTTTTTCTGGGGCTTCCACTGTGCATCTCCTTCTTTCCTTATGATTCTGGCATCTTCTTTCCAGATCTTTGTTTCCTCCTCCTCTGTGCCCAACCCTTAGAAGGAGGAGCCCCGCTGAGTATTGCAGGGACCACGGACTCTTGACAACGATTTTCGTACTTTCTGTCTTAGTGATGTTGTTCAGTTATCACCCATACTAATCACTAGTGAATTAACACATCTCTGACCTACTCAACCTCTCGACCCTGGAGTCATCTGATGTTTATGTCTTCCCTTCACTACACGATAGTCATCTTAAACACACCACACGTCAACTCAAACTTTTCTCGCCGATTCTTTGGTTACTCCCTTTCACCAAATGACACAACTGTCCACACAGTTATTTATGCTGGAAACCTTTATGGCTCCCTCCCTCTTCTATTGCTCACGTGGATGAACATATATAAAATTTTAGATGTTCTTGAAAAGTGAACTGGGATACTCTTAATAATTATGAAAGGAGAACAAGCAAAACCTGTAATCGTCCTGGGTAGGGATGGTTACTTTCCTACTTTCTCGTGCAATTAGCAACAAAGCAATGCTACATCATATGTATCCTGTCTCCAACTTGTCTACTCCTTCTGCTATTCTCTGGACTCAGGCCAACAGCACCTCTCACCTGGATAACACCACAGCTGTCTATGTTATCCCCCGATTGCAGGCTTTGCCTATTCTACACCAAAATTCACATAATAATTCATTCAGGTACTATCACTTCACTGAGTAAGAGCCGGCCAGTGGCTTCCCAGTGGTAAGATGAAGTCCATGAAAGTAAGAACCATGTTTATTTTGCTCACCACTGTATTTCCAGCAGGGATTGTAAAGAAACACTAGTACAAAAAACATCAGTTGAATAAATAATGACATTAATTCTTCCTACAGTAGAGTGTAATGACATAAAAAAACCAGCTGGCTTCCTAAAAACACGTGGATACATCTGATCTTATTGTTTTACATGGCAGCCTAAGATGAACTTGGTACATGTATTTCTGTGTTCTCTCCAGTATGTCAAGGCTTGGTGCTAGCCATTTCTTCACAGGGTTATTTCTACTGTCAGCCACCACCTATGACCAAAACGAAATACAGGGAATTTCAGGTATCCTCAACAACACAAGGAATTTCTTATCAGCAAGGCCCCTTTTGATTCTTGGCTCCTTCTCTTATATTAAGAAATAATGAGTAATTGGACTTTAGACCTAAAGAAGTCATCCTGAGTGAGATACAAAGAGTTAAGACGTTCAAGAAGAAAACTCAGCATACATGCCTTTTCTATACTACAACATTATAGAACTACAGTTAATTTAAACCACATAATATCAGTATGAAATAAATTTGCTGCCTCTTAGAAAATAATGGAAAATCTACAACATGACTCATGCAGTTATGTGATATTGACATAGAACAGAGATGGCTTTGTAGCTCCATGTATCAAGTCAAAAATTGTATGTAGATAATTGAATATTTACATCAGGAGTAAACTGGACCTAAAACATTTCCCCTTTTCACATCCTAGTCAGGAAGCAACTCTACATCAATCCAGGATTGTTTGTTGTGTGAGCAAGTCAGCATTGCTTATAGTTTAATATTTTTATCTATATAAAAAGTTACTAACAATTTACATTTTGTATCTTTTAGAATATCAAGTAACATAATGATCTGAAAAGTTTTTATCAACTGAAACACTTACTATAGAAGATCCTCCTGGGCAGATACGACCTAGAGGTTAGCCCTTTGGGTTCATCATATAAAAATGCAAACCCATGAACAGTAGAACTGACATTACTGAAAAACAGCTTTTAAAAATCTTAGGAGTCTGTCATATAAATATATAATGATGGGTTTTGTAAAGTACATGTTATTAATTAAATACTCTGCCACAGTGGATGCCTAAGCCTTAGGGGCATCCTGAAGGATGGATTATTTAACTCAATCATCCTTTGAAGTCATTTGGCTTCATCATCTCCTACAATCTTATGAAACTTGTCCATTGTTAGATTGTTAACCATAAAAAACAGATCAATCCAAGATTCTAAAGTATTTTCCAGCTGCTGTTAAGAGAAAATGTATAACATATTAGAATTCAGCTATATGTTATACATTTTCTCTTAACAGCAGCTGGAAAATAATTTATTCTTTAAAATTTTGGATGAGGAGGACAGAATGGCAGGTCTATGAAGATGTTAAATAACTTGAAATAAAAGAATATTACAAATATTTGAAATCCATTACACACTGGTTAAAGCATCTTCTAGTCTTAGATTCTCTAAATTTGTTTGGGTTTTAAAATTATAGATCAAAATGTTGTATGAAATTCTGAAGAAATGATATAAAAATGTTTTTTAAAAAGTGAGCACCATAGTTCAAGAGTGTATTGAAAAGTAACAGGGTGGAAAATATCATTTTGCTTCATAGTAACACATGGGCAGTTCTCTTATTGTACACACAAATTTTTGGCTTGATTCCTATTTAGTTAAATGCATTCAGAATTCACTAAGATAGAATCTACTGTCTTACTTTTGGGGGGGGGCTTTTTTATTTTATTTATTTTTTTTTTTTTTTTGGTGCTGGGAATCAAACTCAGAGCCTCATGCTTGTAAGGCAAGCACTCTAATCACTGAGCTAAACCCCCAGCCCTGTCTTACTTTTTAAACACAATTGAGTATAGTGCTAAGTTATCTCTGAATGTGTCATGGGTTCTCTGTCCCAAATTCTACTGCCTTCAAGACCCAATTATCTTGATTTCCTACTAACTCTCCTGCGTCCCATATTGGCCTTCTCAGATTTAGTCTACATTTTGCTACCAGGATGAGTTTTCTAAAATGCAAATGTAATTAAAGAACTACGTTGGGTGCTTTAAATTCAAAAGGAAAAGTAAGAAATCATGACATGTAATTCCTTTCAAGACCATGCTCCAATTAACCTTTCCTGCCTCATCTATTGCCAATTCCTTTAGAGAATTATTAATTACTTAGGACCATTCACCCACCCACAAACAGTTACAGTTCTCACTCTATTTCATGCAGAGACTGGTAAATTGTGGCTCATGAGTTGTATTCGATCCATTTTGATTTAAACTAAGGTGGTAAATATTCAACCTTATAAAGTACAGTAATGTAGATTTATTGCCAGTGTATATACCTCCCATCAAGGTATAAAGACTCCATTTAAATGACTTTTTAAGGGTATGGGATTTAGTTCAGTGGTAGAGCGCTAGTCTAGCAAGCACAAGGCCCTGAGCTCGATCCCCAGCAACCCCCCCAATTACTTAATACTTTGTATCATCAGACTTAATTCTTGTCAATTTGGTGATAGAAAATAACAGATAATATGCATTTAGCTATTACTAAAATGATTTTTGAGATGCTTGAAATATTTATGTCTGTTTCCTCTCTGAAACACTTAGTATATAATTTTGACCTTTTGTTATTTTTTGATATTAGATATGCATACTAATTCTTTCATATGTAGTGTTATGGCTTGTGTCTAGATGTCACCCCAAAGCCTCATGGAATGATAAGTGGAACTTTTCACACACCCTAGATCAGGGTGTGTGATTATCAAATTAGTCCACTGATCTGTTTGGCATAGTTTTTGGGGTGCATAATGGCAGAGTTCACTCTGGGTGTGGGTGGCACCACTCAAAGGGTGGATAGCCTGGAAGGATAAAAGGGAGAGGCTGCTGCTGCTGCTCGCTACTTCACTACTTTGCTGCCTCCTGCCTGCCATGAACTGTTTCTCCTCTGTGATGTCCTCTGCCTGCCTTGGACCTTGCCAACTATGAACTGAAACTGTAAACCAAATAAATCTTTTCTCCTTTAACTTTCGGTGTCAGGTATTTTGTCTCAGCAATGAAAAAAAATATCTAAGACATGTGGGTACTATTATGTTTAATATTTGGATGCCAATTCTTTATCAGTTATTCGTGTTGCAAAACCTTTCTCTTGTTGGATGGTACAGAGGAGGGAAGAAAATATTTTCCTTTTAACCTCCTAAACTTATGGCTAAGACCCCATAACAAATGACAGATTAATAAGAGAAAAGCATGAAATTTTATTTAATAATGTTGGCTGAGATATGGCAGCCTCCATAAGAAAATGGAGTCCAAAAGTCACCATTAAACGCAAGTGTTTTTTGTAGTAGGTTTGATGAATGGGGAGTTGCCAGAGAGAAAAATGATGGGGCAAAGAGCAGATGCTTACTAAACAGGGGACAGCTCACAAGGCCGTTTGCTTAGGTTGCTTTCTTTGTGTGTGTGTGTGTGTGGGGGGGGTATCTCTTATATGACCTGTTTCAGGGAAGGGTCAAGAAAATACTCCCTAGTTTTTATGGCCTGCATCAGGGGCAAAAGCTTGGGAAAATTAGAGAGTCTTTCTTGCCTCTGTTGTCCTCTCAAATGTTTTTCAGCTTAACATATTTAATATGTGAAGATATCATATTTTGGGATAATGTGTAAGTGAATAACATCAGTGTCTTTTTCTCACTTTATTTGTGATGGATTGATAAATATTGGGTTTTAATTTTAATGCAGTCAAAAATATCAATCTTTTTGTAGTAGTTCACACATATTGTTTAATTAGTCCTTTTCCAAGTTGAATTAAAAAAAGTTTCCTTTTTTCTCTGAAAGGTGTAAAACTATGTATTTCATATTTAATTCTGGATTGATGTTGATTGATTTCAGAGTATGACATACAGGAGGGAGTGTTGCCAGTTTTTTCCTCTTCCTGCATAAGTATCAAGTTATCTGTACACAACACTTACAAATTTATCCAATGATCGACAAAACTACTTCTGTCCTAAATTCATATTATGTAATTGCAGGAGTCATTTTCTGAATTTTCCATTATTTTCCAAGAGGCAGCAAATCTATTCCAGGGTGATGTTACATGATTTAAATTACTTTACCTTTATAGTACATTATTATCTATGAAAGGTATGTTCCCGTGACTAGTTCTGTTCTTGCACACCTCAGCACTTCTTTATATTTTACTCCGTGTAGCTTTTCTCCAGATTTAAAATTTAATAATTTATCTCTTCACTTTCCTCTAATCTGCTGTTAAGTTTATTTAGGGTTATTTTAAATTTGGACAAGAATGTTTTCCTTTTATAAAACTACTATTTAGTCTTTCAGAGAGGGGCTGTTTACTTAATCCTGTTAGCATTTCCATAATCTTTGTAATTTGTGCTTTATTCATGTGTTTTATATACAACTACTTTCTATTTTATACTTGACAATCCTAATACCTGCAGCCCTTCAAGGACTTTTATCTGTTGTTTTTACTGGCTCACACAGTGAGTGGCTTTCAAGAATGCTTGGTGACCTTTCATTGTGAGTTAATTGCTTTACTTTAGTCTGTGGGAGTCCTGGAGGCCTAAATTGATCATGCTTTCATCTAAAACAGAATTTGCATCTCCTTATACTTGTAGCCAGATACCCCAGGACTCAGGCCCCCTCTGACAGCTCTTAGAGTCAATCAAGCTGGGTAACCCTCCTACTTCTAGCCCCAGATCAGCCAGCGCTTCCAGGAAATGTGCCTTTAGCACCTGGCTCCGGGGACCATCAGAAGCTTCCGCCACATGCACTCATTTACTTATTTCAGAATAGTAGGTCCTTCGAGATAGCTCCTGGCTGCTGTCTAAGAATGTGGCCTCTCTCAGGTGTCCTCAGGACACTAGTCTGCCAGGCTCCCAGAACTGGAAGTTACACTAGGGATTCTGATGTTATTTATTTTCCCCAAGACTTTATCAATAATTACACTCTCACCACTAGACTTCAGATAGTGTTCCATAAACCACAAATAAAATTTTGTTGTAAGCATGTTCAGTAAGCAGGCAACATATATAGATCAAAGACTAACTGAGGCCAGAGATAAATCTACTCCTTCTCTTCCTCCTCCTCACTATTATTATTATTATTAATTATTATTATTATTTGCAGTACCAGGGATCAAACCAAGGGCCTTGCATGCTGGGTAAATGCACTAATCCTTATTTATATTTTTAATGTACACAGTGATCAACACATTGTGAAATTTGAGCATATATTTGTCCAATAAAATAAATTTTAAGCAGAAATGCTTATAATATGCGAAGGTCTATTACCTAAATAAGGGCATATATCAACCAACAAATACATTAATGCTAAGATTAGCTGAACTAATTTATGAAATTCATGACCCCTGTTTAAGCAAAAAAACCCAAATTCTACTATATGCAGTAACAATTGATAAAAATTCAACATGTCTGGAGAGTACACCAGTAGGAAATATTCTAATTGAGTGAAAATAATAAAGTGTTTGGTTAAAAGAAAATGATCACTGGCTTTGTATTCCAGCCTTTTCGCTTACTAGCCAGGAGACTTACAGTAAGTTATGGCATCACTATTTCTAAATTCTCCTACTGGTATAACAGAGATGAATAAACAAAGCTACCTTCTAGGTTCATGGAAAGACTAAATTAAATATTCATATATAGATAGATAATTCAAACAAAACTCTTCTTCTAAATCTAGATTTTTTTTGAACCATAGTACGACTTCATATAAGCAGCATTAGACGAGGAGAAGTCTCATTTTTAAAACACAGACATGGATGCTATTGCTCACCACTTAACATAATGTTCGAAGGCTCGAAGGGTAAAAAAACACTGTGACAGGCTAAGAAATCAGAAATGAACGGGGGCTTTTCCATGAGTAGGTGTGCAGTCTAGCGGACAAGAGATGGCAAACCAAGATGACACGTTCACAAAGGCCAGTTACTGGATTATGGCCACTACCTCCTCAAGAGAAAGAAGAAAAGCTGAAGACATAGAGATACAAGCAAGTTGGCAGTTAGTCACATCAGACCCTTTCAGGAAAATATCTAAACGCGGGAGACTGAGATGGCTGGAGGAATGTGAGGGGGGCTTTGAGGAAGTCATAAAAGTAAACTAAGCTGTTTCTAAGATTTAGCTATTAAAAACTGTGCTGTTATAAACATGGGTGTGCATGTATCGCTGTGGTTTGATGCTTTTAAGTTTTTCAGGAAGATGCCAAGAAAAGGAATAGCTGGGACAAATGGGAACTCTAGTTGTAGTTTGAGGAAGCTCCACACTGATTTCCACAATGGACCAGCCTACATTCCCACCAACAGTGGAGGAGGGTGATGTTTTTCCCCACAACACCGCTAGCATTTGTTACTAGTTGATCTTGGTAATAGCTGTTCTTCCTGGAGTAAATATCGCATTATTTCTCTGGTATGAGAAACCAAAAGTGTAAATAAGGACAAAAATGTATAATAGATACTGTGAAAAGGAAAGAAAATGTTCAAATGGGAAGGAGAACGGAGGAAAGGGGCGGGGGCAAGGAAGGGAAAAGGAAAAGTAAAAGGAAAAAATGTAAACAAATTTGTGTAAATAAGGAGGGGAAGAGGAGGGGTGGGGGAGGGGAAGGGAGGGGAAGCGAATACTGTGATACATC
Organism: Hystrix cristata; assembly: GCA_004026905.1. NCBI lineage: Eukaryota > Metazoa > Chordata > Mammalia > Rodentia > Hystricidae > Hystrix > Hystrix cristata. The sequence goes on from PVJO010005933.1 coordinate 7,588, forward strand.
GTGTACAGGCGCACATTAACTGTGATGAACGCGATTGTTACGTATGCCTAAAATGTACCAATAAATCTTCTTGGTTCAATAAAAGAAAAAGTAGATTGAAAAGAAGGAAAACAAGTTCCACATCCTATTTTAAACTCAAGGACTTTATTTCCTCCCCCTTTCTTTGTTCCTTCCTTCCTCACTCATCTTCCTTCCTTCCTTCCATTAACTAGATAAAGTATTTCTTGTCCAAGGCGCGGGTCTGGCCCATTTCTAGGCCCCAAAGACTCATCAATGAACAAGACAGAGAAATCTCTGCCCCACAAAATTTACAGCACTCGGTCACAGCAGGAAAGCAAGCGTCACTTGGAACTGAGAAATTCCACACCGAAACTTAACACAGGGCAAGAAGAGGGAGCTCCTTGGTAAGCCAGTCAGATTTGGCTGCAAGAGCTTCTGGAAGAACATGTGGAGCAGGTGGTGAAGCTTTTTACTCAGATGACAAAGGATGTATCATCTCCGCAGCAAAAGGCTTTACCTTTCTCGTCTATGTTTAGGGATAAAAGGGACTTCAGGGAGCAGGAAGCTGCTTACTCGATAAACAGGACTCTCCGCTCACCTCACATAATGAAGGGGGTCAGAGAATAACAATTTCACAGCTATGTTTTGGGGAAGACAACAACCTAGAATTCAAATAATAGAATGCTATATACTCTTGGGAATACTTAGCTGCTCTACATGTTAATGGCAAAGGACAGGGAGAGGAAAGCGCAGTAAAGAGCTACATCTTCCATGTATTATCACGCGTGGGACATTTGAGTAGTAATGACCTAGTAAGGGTAGAACAGGCTCAGCTAGAGACTGCTGGAAAAGAAAAGAACCCTGCAGCATGTGTCCACACACGGTGTTCACAGCAGACAGGGCATGGAACAGCAAAACACAAACCTTAAAGTCCAGTGTTTGCAAAATGATAAATATGGAAATCTGGAGACATTAAGGAAAAAAAGGTTTGTGATAATGTCAGTGATTTTTTTTTCCCCCGCCCATAAACTACAGGATCAGAAAAGTCTCTTCCTCGGGGAAAATTCTGGAATATTAAAATCCAGGCAAGGGATGTAATTAAAAGGCAACCCACTTGACATTTTTCTTGGCAAAAACTCAGACTGGCAGATCTGTAAAGGAAGATCCAAATGTGCCAATCAGGGCACTGACGATGAGAAAAATATCATTAAATGCAATATAATAAGAGAACTGAAGAAACAAAGAGAAACCAAACAAAATCTCTAATAGTACTCAAATGATGAGGATGGGAATCCGATCTGAAACAACGAAGGTGATCTCCATTTTAAGAACATTTACGGTCCTTTTCCATAAAGTAAAAGGTTAAGACTAGCTGCTTTTTTGGCCGGAATTCTGTTTTCACTTTGAGCCAGTCATTTTCCACCAAGCTTAGATAATTCATTAATCTGGCATATCTCAGGAGAACACACCACATGTTTCAATCATATGAAGAGAGGTCACACTGCAATTTTCACAGGTGTTTATTTACTAAATTAGTGCCTACCTCCGTACTGAAGAGAGAAGCCAGATTAAAAAATGATTTTGAGTTACAGCTGTTCCAGGATAATTTGGTATAAAGTCTCAATTATTAATAAATGTTTGGGAATTTGAGATGGGATTTTAATCCTAAAATATCTTTTGGCCTTGAGTCAATGAATGGACAGGAACCACATTTTTAAGTAATTCCTGATTGCACAAAATTATCTACAAATCATACTTCACAATTTCTAATTTTCAAAATATCAAAAACATATTTATATGAAAAATAATTTAATGGGTTACATTTTGTCTACTTTGAGGTAATAAGTGTTTTTATGTTCAAAGCCTTCTCCTTGTTTAAATAAAACCCTATCAATACAATAAAGTTCCAGCTGTGTGTGGTGGTACATGCCTATAATCTCAGCACTCTGGGAGGCTGAGGCAGGAGGAGGGCAAGTTCCAACCTAGTCTGGGCAACTTAGCAAGATCCTATGTCAAAATAAAAAATAAAAAGAGCTGGAGATGTGGCTCAATACAAAGGCCTTGGGTGCCACACCATCACACACACATGTGCACACGTGTGCACACACACACACACACACACACACACACACACAAAGTCCTTCCCTGGCTCTTCACTCTAGCCCTGGTCTTCTGAATTCCAATGCACCTATCAGTTCTGCTTCTTATTTGTACTCAAATTCACAGCACAATAGAGCGAGTGTGGTGTTTTGAAAAGAGAAGGGTTTGTGAAGTCACTTTTTACAGATACATATATAGATCTGAGAAATTTATATTACTTCTTTGACTCAGTTTCTCCACCTATAAAATGGGGCACTAATCTTTCCTATGCATTCTATGGATTAAATGAAATAATGTTGAAGAAAGCACATAAAGCTCTTTCTTGTGTGTGGCTCTCAGGCATTCTTTGGGGGGCACACACCGGCATTTCCAGTGAAGAGAAAAGACTGAGGAAATAACCCACAAATCCCTCACTGTACATTAGAAGTCTGGTATAATTGGCCACTATTTGGAAAAGTTTTACAGTTGAAATGCAAATCAACTATTAAGCTTTTGTTTACTCTTCCAGATGCTACAGTGGTTGGTACGAAATAGTTCTTAGGAAAATTAAGTGGCTAGCAAAAGTGCCCTTGTGCTCACTCTCTGAGCAATATCCTTTCTCTCCCTGATGGCTCTTCAGGCTGCTTCAGAGTCTACTGTGGCCACACTAGATGGGATTTGCTCATTTTACCTATTTGCATTTTTGACATCCAAATTTTGGTTCCTTCCTTTTCTTCCCTCAAAATCTCATGATTGGCAGCTTTCAAAGAATTGACTTCATTTTCCTTTGACGTTTAGTATATTTGCATTTTCAATTACCTCTGAAGTCATCTAAACTACTGCTCATATACTTCATCTCCTTGAGGGTTTTGAATCCTTAGTTCTAGTTACTAAGCTCCTTACTCCAAATGAGCTCCCCCAGTGTCAGTGACTCCAAGTTTGGGAGAAAAGGACCATCTTCTTGTACTCTGAAGGGATCTCCTGAGGCACAGTCCTCCCGAATCCCCACGTCACATGGTGTCCTACACACCGACCCTCTTGGCGGACACCAGCGCCTGTTAACCTCTGTGCCCTTTCTCATGGACTTCACTGGGATGCATATTTATGACGATTTTTCTTTTTCCATTCTTCTACCCCTAATATGATTTCACATTTTGGGAAGGACAACAGTAAAGATTTTTAGAGGAAAGGTATGCTCTTTCATAATTTTATACATAGTTTGTAGATTAAGTGTGGGGATCCTGCCTAAACGTAGCTATCTGGGAAACAATGCAGAAACCAGAGTGCTGGAACACAGGACTGGAAATTTAAATGATTAAGGGCCATTCTCACTGCATTTTCTGGTTTAAAAAAACATTAAACAACTTCTCTGATCTGTCGTGAATTGAGTTGTAAGGCTGGAGGAAGCAAAGCAGAGTTAAAGCAATCTGAGAAACAGCCATAAAAATACTTAAAATATTCTTACGATTATTCCGCAGTGTTTATCCAAAGATTAATTTCTAATTGTTTCAACAAGAGCCAAGGTGAAAGTTGAAGGGAAGAACTGGTAAAATCACAGGTTGGGTTCCACTGTCCTTGTGGCTTTTTCGCAAGAAATGATGTCTTCGTTTGGCAAAACATAAAAATTAGTCTTTGTTCTAATTCCTTCATTTCCTTCCTGCAACTTCGTTTCCTTTCACGTCCTCTAGCTAATGTGTAATGCCCCAAACCTCTCGTCTGTGTCACGCTAGATGGGTGAGATGTCCCCAGGAGACCTAGTCTCCTGTCTGCCGGGAACCGGCCACAGGGCGGAGGGGCTCCTCTCCCAGGCTCCCCTCTGTCACCTGCTCGTCTGGTCGCGTCTGTGGTTTCCATGCCACATCGTGGCAAGATGAGCTGGCCCCTCTCATCAGAGGCAGACTCAGAGTCAAAGGAACTCAATCCAAACTGGGCCTGTTCAGCCCTGATAGGAAAATGCCTGAGCATGAGCATTAGACGGGTTTCTCTTGGGTTCACACTGCATTATTTTCAAAGGAACAAACATTCTTATGTTTTCAAGGTATTCTTCTATCACAGGGAGTCAGAAAAGGGAACGAACAACACTACAACTCTTGCTACAAAGAAAACTGTACTTGAACTAGTGTTCCTCCGGCAGTGACAACCTAACCCATTCCAATGTACATTTCTACCCTCCTCTAACCTGACCCACAGATCTGAAAGTGGAACATCTGGCCACTATCTCAGGTCTTCTGTTCACGACAGGAAAAACAGATCCAAAGCATGATATATTTTTTGAAGGGACAAATGCTAGTCGTTGAAAAGACTGAGATTTTAAAAGTTCTCCAGGTGACCCTGAGAAGCGAGAGCTAGAGACAGGAGGGAAGGTCCTCCAAGAAGCCTCACATGGAAGGTCTGAGAACAGAAGGAAGGTTCCCAAAGTGGATCTATACACTTAAGTTAGCTTAAGTCTCCATCTTTGTTCTTTGTGCACTGCTACATCGTTTCTCTTCTGGACAGGACAGAAGCTTGGATAACTCAGTTGCATTTTGAACTGTTTGGTCTGGTGTAAGAGAATGAGGTGAGTCCATGGTTGGGCTGGGGGGGGGTCTGATGTGTTTCATTCTTTACGGATCTGCAAAGCTATCGGGCTCTTAAAGTGGATCTGCAAATGAGTCTTCTTGTTCCTCCAGAATATTTTTTTAAGAAAAAGAAAAAAAATATAAATGTACATAATAGTTCCCTATTATATGTTTGCAAATAAGGATAAATGTATAAATTCAGTATTGGGTGGAAAAAGTAATAATTTAATATTTTCAGCTTATGAAACTACCTGTTACCTAACATTTGAGAATTACTAAAAGGTTTGCTTCTCTGTACAGCAGAGTGGAGGGATCCAGCCCTAGACACCAACATGCAGGGTGTCCAGCACAGTGACATTCTAAGAACTAGAAGGAAGGCAGAGGGGCTCAGATCAGCGGCCCCCAATCTCCAGGGCATCAGCGCTGCCTAAACATGGATGGAGAGAGCTGCTTGCTCTTCAGCAAACAGTAGACGCCTCACACCTCTTGGCGTCCTCGCATATGCATCCCCTTGGCCTGGGACTCCTAGACCAGATGAGCAAGCCTTCAGTCTTTATAAATCACTCAGCCTATGGCACAGAGTTATCGCACGTAGTTACGGCAACTGAAAATGGTCTAAGAGCACTGCTCTGGTTTGATGCTGTAAAGTCCTTCTCTATAGTCACTAGCTTTTGGCTTTGAATTCACACCTTTCTGAAGCCAAATTCTGTCCATCAAACTTCTCTGGGAGAGAGACTCACAGTCTCAGTCCCTCAACTCTGGACCTAGTATTTCCACCCTTCTTTTCTTACCATTTGTATTATTGTTACCACTGAATTTGCCAAGTAAAATTCGGCTGGCAAATATTCTTTTCAAAAATATGATGAAAACAAAGAAACATTTCTATTTAGCTCATGTTTAAGCAGATTATTTTAGCTATTATATTTAATTTAAATAGAGAACATATCTAGGGCAATCAGATAATTCCAATTTTAGTCTCTGTCCACTTGTATTATTTCTCTTTCCCAAATGTATGTTTAACTTACTCCCACAGTTCCAAGCTGAAATACTCCAAGTCATAAGAGTAACACAATCTTTTAAGCATAATATTTCAACCCATATGAACACACTAAAATAATTCCTTGTAAGAGCTGGGTAAACAACCAGACAAATCTTAACCTAACATATCACCATGTACAGAAAATCTAGTCTAAGCACATGGCCAAAACTACTTGCGATACAGCAGATGATGTTCTCAATATAAGATTTCGTTGCTATGGCATCAGCAAACCATGATTTTATGAAATCTCTTGTTTACTAGGAATATTTTCAAGGAAAAAGAAAAGACTGATGGTTGCTTATTCTGTTTCTATTTACAATAAATGTTAATCCAGTAGCAAGCATGAAAATTAATGTTAATATTATCTTAGTCTACAAAACCGGAGCCACATTTTAACTAATTCCTGATAACATCTAGAATTTGTCAGTAGACTCTGCAGCTTCAACACTATAGTTTTTGCATTCATTAACATGTACCCACAGAACAAATACGAGAGAATAAAATGTAAACTAATATTTACTTTCTCAATTGAGGTCAAGCAGAGTGTAGTTTATTTTGAAGCATAACAAGCATATCTTTGACATATGTGGAATAAATTCTGCAAAGCTGAAAGAATTTGCCTGTCTGTTTAAATTAGATTATTTGAGCTACTCCTAATTCCCCAACAAACAGTGAAACATAGTTTTGTATTCTACATGTATGAACTCGGCTGACAAGAATGATTTGCATAAGGTGTCCTCTCCCTCTGAGGCTAAGTTTTGTTTTCCTTCATTAGTTTGTATGAATTCATATTGCAAAGTCTCTGGTTCAGACAGATTATTTGATCCAACTTTTGTTACAGCAAAGTTGTTTAAGCCAAACCTCAAAGAATGCAACACATCCTTATAAATCTTTTGCTAAATCGTCCTACCTTGCAGAGAAAGAAGACATAAATACATTTAAGTGAAGATGAAAATCAATGGTTTGTAGATTAGAAAATTCTGGTTTTATACCAGCTCAATATGGTAATATGCTGACTAAATAACTGCACCTCAGAGAAAAGGTCATTAAAGAATTTCTATGTACATACTGGCTTTCCCATGGCCACTGTAAAAAAAACAAAAAAAAAACAAAAAAAAACCCCATTTGCTTGCTGAAAACAATTCATTTATTAGAGTTCTGGGAGCTGGAAGGCTGAAGGCCAAAACCAAGGCAGTGCTTAGCAGGGTTGCATTGGTTTCCCTGCCCCCACCAGCACATGGTTGCTGTGGGCACCAGTGATGTGGGGCTGCAGCCTTCCGATTCCTGCTTCTGTGGTCACACGGCCTTCTCTCTCTCTCTCTCTCTCTCTCTCTCTCTCTCTCTCTCTCTCTCTCTCTGTCAAATCTTAGCCTGTCTCACTCTGCTTAGGACTGAAATGCCCATTCTGCAAACCCCGGATGACCTTCCCTGGACCAGACCCTTTAGTGAATCACATCAGTAAAGATCTCTTTTTATTAAAAGTAAAATTTACAGATTCTAGGTATTAGGACCTGATACATCACGTAGCCATTACTGCACTGACTAAAGTCGGTACAATGCTGACATGCGTTCAACAGGATTTTTCAAGATACATACTTTGACCAAGCAAAAGAATCCCGACAGACCTCTATGATAAGAGATCTAAGTGACGGCACTGTTAGGAAATGAGCAAAGGAGGATAAAAGATAAAAATGTCGTCTGCCGTGTTTCTGACACATGGAGGGGTTGAAGCCACTTCTCTTGATCCCCCTCTGTCTGTAACACATTATTCCTGCCAACAGAACCTCTGGTCATTCTCCACTCATTCATACAAACACTCATTGTAGAAGGTTCCCATACTTGGTTCTACAAATTATTCCTCTGTTTGCATATATGTCAAGTGATCTTTCTTTAAGTAAAATAACACAATTCTGTCATAATAGCTATTTCCCAATAGATAAAGGGCTACATTTGGAAGAGGGGTTAGCACCACTGCTTAGACCTGAGTCAGGAAAAACCACTCTGATTTGATAGAAATCTTTCTCCTGTTTTTGAGGTCCTGCTTTTCTTATTTTTAAAATGAGCTAAGGAACTCTAGTTCTTTAGGCTTGTTTCAAAGATGGTTGAACACATATATACATTGATACATCAATTTACAAACTTGATCTTTCCACAATTTTGGTCACAAACCAAGTTGGATGAAAGCTGAATCAAATTCAGTGGTTAGTTCAACTGACCTCATGGGGAAAATTGATTTGGTTTTTGTCCCGTTTGTTTTGTGACCAAAATTGTGGGGAGAATTAAGTTCGAGACCATAGATACACACACACACACACACACACACACACACACACACATTTATCTCCTACCTAGAAGGGCTTGGCACATAGGAGGAACTAACATGGAGTTATTAGTATTACTATGATGGAATAAGACATTACTGCCATGCAACACATTATAGTCTTGAAGATTACATAATTTTGAAAAAAGTACGCATTCTTTTGTTATTGTATGTCTTATACATCAGTCCTTTTTTGTTTCATTGCTTATAATGTAAGTTTTAGTAGTAGTTAAGTTATTAACTTTATGTAATTTTCTTTTCCACTACAACAGGTAGAGCATAACATCACACTGAAATTATGGTTGGCCCAAAACCCTAAGCAGTGTCCTCTTGCATACACGCTGGATATATTTATCCATTTAATAAGTAGTTTTTGATCCTGAGTTGTGCTGCTTGTGGAGCCAGGGTTAAATCAATGTTAGGCTTGGAGCCTGCAGTCTAGAAGGGAGGCAGTCATTAACAAAACTAATTCTAATGAATTTCAGTGCTATATAGAGAAAATCTAATTTATTCTTTTTTCAGACTGGACTTGTATTTCAAATTGCTCAGAAGACTCTGGAATTCTTCATGGACATCATCACTTATCTCATAATTTATATTAAGCTTTTGTTCTACAGCTGACACACTTTCACTAGCAAGAGAAGAAAATGCCTAGCACTGTGTCATAGGTGAGGTGTGTTTACTTACCCGCCATTTCTTCAATTAATGTATATAACAATTCCGGTACAAGCAGACTTTACTAGCATGTTTCCCACCGGACAATTGTTTGGGCATCTACCAGCAGGTATGTATTGTCTGACAGTTCATTAGTTCATTCAGTGAAGAAATATGCGTGCTGGGCAATAATATGTCAGGCCGCGTGGTGATCACACGGAATGAACAAGGCAGTACCCACATTCAAAGAGTTCTAAGAATCTTCCAGGAAATTGGGTGCCTAAAAGTCGAACTGACCTTTATAAATTTTTTTTCATGGCTTCCTCCGTTGAATGAATGATCATTTAGGAGTTTCATAAATGCCAAGTTCTTCTAATATATTATTGCAATTAACTCTCACAAGCACCTCTGAGGCTTGCTTTATCTCCTTTCACAGAAGGATGAGGACTCGGGGGCTGCTATCACCTCTTTCCTACTTGAGAGCAGCAGTCAGTTTCCTTGAGTTTCCAACTGTGGTCTAAGGCCCAAATATGATCCTAGCACTGGTGCGCTTAAAAGTGAACAAAGCTTTCAGGGAGAGTGAAAATGGGGAATGTAAAGTATAGTAAATCTATGATTTATAACAATATTTAGCTATTAAAAATGAAAACACATAATAACATAGTAAAAGCTCAGGATAAAATAGTAACAATAATTGTAAATTACAATCACTGCAATTATGAAGAATATGTAAACATTTGATGAGAACAAAGGTCAAAATAATAACAGTTGTTTAACATATTGTTTACTTTTTAGTGTTTATTAATCGTGTTAAGACATTTTAAAGCAGGGGAGATCAACTTCTGAAGCATCATAGACAATTGCACATCTGCTTTCAAAGTAAAGTCAATCTTGAATCTCATAATCCTTTCATAAATCTGTAGAAATATAATTTTAGCTTAATTTCTTACCGATTTTTCAGTGTATGTTTCCTGAACATTCCACTAACCTGCTGAGTCTGCGTACCTGAGTTCACGGTATTCCTACGTAGATACGGACTCTTGTCCTTCTTCCCCTGAGCTCAAGTTAGGGGCAGTTTTATGTGAAATTCTCTTCCATGTCCAGACACATAGCCTGAAATTCTTAGCTCATCTCTCAGGTTTTCCCACTCTTCACGACTTCTTAAATGCACAGACTACATCTTACTGATTTTTAATATTTACTCAATATTTAGTAGAGGATATATGGCAGAAAGCAAGCATACAATAAAATTACATCGCTTAAATGTTTTCACAAACTTTCTTAAGTGAGATCATTTTTACACACGATGCTCTGGTGGTTGCCGATTTGTTGCGATATGCCCAACTCTTCCTCCACTGGCTGAGTGTGTCACGTGAGACACAGATTTCCAACTTCTGGCTGCGCATCCTGAAATTACTCCTATTTTAATCTCATCAAAGCTTTCATATGTGCCACTCAAACTGAAAAAGAGGCCTGCTTCATTTCCTTAGAACGAGTCTGCTCTCACTGACCAGACAGCACAGACTTGCTTTTTTTATTCCCCTAAGTCAGCAATCAAGTTGAAAAGAATTTGAAGCTTAAATAAAAATAATTATTCTCCAAAGTCTAAAATATGATTCTCCATAGATAAGGATACAGTAACCCTTGAACACGGTAATGGTTACGATAATCTGAAAATTGTATTATTGAGTCACGGTATTAATTTTTCGCCCCTAAATATTTTTAGACACATACTAGACTCAAAGAAATATATTAAATGATATGACAGACACAGTGAGATAAAATGGAAGCTCAGGTTTGGGAGAAATGCTAAATATTAGTGAAACCTTGTAGAAACTCAGCATATGAAATGAATGAGGACACAGTCATGGCAGTTGAAGCAGAAATAATGGAGTTCAAGCTTTGAAAGCTCTGACTCCGTTTCCCCTCATTCCACTGGATTTGTGGATTAGGTAACCTGGACAGGGGCAGGTGATTTGGATATAATCACACATGGATTGGTGTGTAGAGTACAGGTCATCTGATTCTGGCCTGGTATCTTTGTTTCAAATTGCAGCTACAGAAGTGATTCTTGCTCTTTGAAACTTTGTATTTTAGGGAAAAAGTACAATAATAATACAAGTTTTGTGACACTAATGCCATATAAATGCTGCAGAATAGATTCTTGGGATTTAGAAGAGGGGAATGTGAAATGGAATTTTCTGAATCATTCTCAGAAGAAACTGATGAAGCAATTTCAGCATCTAGGTACAAATTCTGAGTGTTCTGCAGGAGCACAGACCACAGTAATTAGCTATTGTTGCTGCTGCTGCTGTTGGGGGTGTGTAACCAATGAAATAATGCCCAGTAATGAAAACTCCACGTCTACGTTTTCTAACTATGTTCCTGCCTGCTAATAACCCAGTCACCTTCAAATGTTCTCAGGATCAAAACTGCTTGAGCGCAGCCTTATTTTGCCTTCTTCCTTAATCCTTCAATTTGTACTCCTGAAAGTATTCTGAGCCAGGTTAAAGAACTGGCAAAGATGTACTTTCTCCTGTGTTCTCTTCCTACAGGAAATGCACCTGAAGAGCTCAGTGACCTGACTAATTCGGTCTCGGATCTCGTCTCTTCCGGAGCCCTCCCCAGTACCCTCACCTGTGAGAAGCTAGAATCTGCCAGGACTGAGACTTCTACAGGCCAGGGTGCAGCGGCCACACAGCAAGAACTTCTGGCAGAAGGAGATATTATTCGAGCAGTGCAGTGTGTCTGGTTCCTCAGACCTGCAGAGATCTCACAGTGTGGTCCGACTGGGCCCTATGATCTGGTTATAAGTTCCAGCTTCCCCATAATGAAACTACTGCGGCTTCCTCTGGCTCCTTCCTCTACCTTCTGGACTCCTTCCATCCCAACTTCGTCTTCCCCTTCTGGTGGGAGCTGGCGGGGTGGGTTCTGCCCTGCCCACCCTGCTGCTTCTAGGTTTCTTGGTGCTCTGTTTTGCAGCCCCTGTGGTTTCTCTTCTGGTTTCTGATTCTGTGTAAAGGATCACACCGTTTCCCACACACTCAGCCAGTCATGTAATTTAGATCAGTAACAGGAGATGGGCTCTCAGGTTACAGGTTTGTAAAAGCCGCTGCTTTCCCAGCTGCTAGTCATACTTTTGGCAGAATAATTCAAAGATCAGATGATAGATAGTCCAAGAAACGTTCAACCAAATCGTGGTCACTGTCTATAATGGCTGGATGGCCCAATTACTGACTATAAGTAGATATTAAAAGTCAAGTCAACACCAAAGATGAACGGTCAATTTAACTCTGATAATGAAAACTTTTCCCTATTGAAGGATGGAAAGATTCATGGATTCCAGCTTCCATGAGTGGAGAAGGCGCCAATATTGGGAAGGTTCTGCATTTCAACACTAGCTCAGTTCCGTCAAGAAAGGAGTCAGGAAGATGGTCCCTGCTGCAGAGCAGGTGACTGCCGGAGTACCAGCCCCGCGAACGGGAGAAGCACCAAGGAAAACAGTGCCCCAAACTGACCCAGATCTTACTCCTCTGGTAGATAAATACTTTTCAAAGCTCAATTTTGATAATCCCGAAGTATACCCTGAACCAGAGTCAGGTGACACGGTCTTCCCAGGGAGGAAGTGGCTGAGTTTGTGTCTGATCAGCCATTGGGAAGGTGGGTGAAGATAAAAGGTGATGTTGGGAAGTAGGCAGGAGTAGCAGATACAACCAAGCTAGGAAAAGAACAGAATTTCAGTGTTTCTGAACTGCTTCCGGTTGTCGGTTCCCCCCGGAGGGGAGCCATGGAAATGCTCTGTTGATTTGAGCACAGAAGGGTAGCGGCCGGGCCTGGCACGGGTGACGGAACTCAGCTCTCACTCGGACAGGCAGCCTGGTGCAGGAATCTCGGACGCTGAGTTAAAAAATGGCAGAGGACGAAAGCCGTCGCTGATGTCATGTTTAGAGTACGACAATACAGTTGACAAACCTCTTTTACTAAAGTCTTTAGGATTTATCCAAACTCCACAAAGTCATAACTACGTTTTTGGGGATTTCAGAAGAACATACATCTGGTATCACTGCATGAAGATAAGTGTTTTATTTTACTGACACACTAATTTAGAAATTAAATTAAAAGTAGAGTTTACATTTCATGAAAGATTCTTGTATTAAGAGGTAAAATTGGAGATTAAACCTTAATTTCATGTCAGTATAATTTAGTACACAACATTTGGTTTGAATCGATTCCAGTGGATGCCAAAGAGGAAGTGAACTCCTTAGATGACACCCACCTTCACACACACACACACACACACACACACACACACACACACACACACAGCTTTTCTACAATTAGGGGCAACTTCTTCTTCTTTCTTTCTTTCTTTCTTTCTTTCTTTCTTTCTTTCTTTCTTTTTTTTTTAGGCAGGATCTTGCTATGTAGTCCAGGGTGGCCTCAAACTCACGGCGATCCTCCTGACTCAGCCTCCCAAGTGCTGGGATTATAGGCATGCAACATCACACCTGGCTAGGGATCAACTTCTTGAATGAAGACGGGTTTGCCAGTATAAACCATGTTTTGGCAATAATTGTGTAGACTTAACTGTCCTCAAAATCATCATTTTTTTTCTATATAAAGAGCAATGCATTCAAAAAAGGCAACAGAAAAATCTATATGCACAGTTACCAAGTATACCTCACTAGAGAAAAGGCAGTTTGGCAGCCCCATCAATTTTTCCTTTGTGTTTTCAGAAGTAACACAACAATATGATAGAAAAGCTACAGCATACATTCAAACTGATGATCAAGTTTTGATCGGTAGTATTTCAACCACTACAGTGTTTTAATACAAGCTTCCCCTTGGGTAAAATAAAAGAATGAGTAAACTCTTCATAGACAAAATACATGTGCATGTTTAACAGACAATTTGTATTCATTCACATCCTTCCATTCATTTACAAGATCAGTACAAAATTACTGAATATCAGAGTATTATAATGTAAATGCTTCTATTAGTGTTTGATACAAAAGAAAAACAAAGCCTCAAGTTTGTGAAAACCTGTATTCCCTGTAGATTATTAAAATGGCCATCAGAAGTTAAAAGAAAAATGTTAAAGTTTAATAATCTGCAATTCTTCTTTGCAGTGTGGAGTAGCTCTGTCAGGTATTTTTACTTTTAAAGAAATAGAGGTAGTGTTCAAACTTTGATGTTTGAAATGTAGATTGGAGTTCTGTAAAGTATAGAAGTCCTTAATAAATCCTTGTAGATTATTTGTTAAGTAACATGTTTCAATAAAAGGAGAAGTTTTTTAAGGGAGCGCATTTCTGTAGTAATATCAGGAGTTAGGTAGCAAGGTCAGGAAACACCTTAGCAAGGAGAGAGATGAAACTGAAACAGACACAAATACTTTCAAATTTTGAAAGTTTGAACTAGCACAAATTTGTTTGTGCTAGTTAGAGAAAAGTCACAAAGTGCTCATTCATTTATGCTGCTTAAAATATTGTCTTTCCACTCAAAGGACAGTGCCTACTAAGAATAATTATATTAGTTTATTTTTAGCAAAACATTACTAAATCCTTTAGTGCTTTCAGCCAATATCATCAGGAACAAGAGGCCTGCATGGTAAAGATGCAATATAAGGAAAGCCAGAATTTCACTTTATGTCTGCCACTCATTAAAATGTATCATGTCTAAGTGTGGGCATATCTGGGTTCTATTTTGGGGGCCAGAAGAGAAAAAAATTATTCCATGATTTTAAGCGCTGATCAAAGATTGAGCACACCCTCTGGTGGCTGCTCATGTTCCTGGAAGCAGCTACACTTGGAAGACACTTTAGAGACAAATACTTGGATACATAAAGTGGAAGATGGTTGCCAGCAACAGTGTTGTACAGAGCATAGTAAGGTTACAGGTAAGAAATAAAAATAAAATGCTAAGAAAAGTGATAAGCAAGAGACAAGATTAACCTTCATCTACGGAAAATGGCAAAAAAAGAAAGAATGTAGAAAAGTAACGGGTCTGAGAGGCCAAAGGTCAGTACACGTATCTTATTCATGTTTGTATTCTTGAGACTGTCTATACCTGATACACACAGTACTGCAGGCACTTAATAAAATGACAAACTGAAATAAATATGGAAATGAAAGAATTAACAAGAATAGCAAAAAAACTAGACATATCACAAAATGATCAAGGATGGTTGAAAAGAACTACCAATCATTTCTAACTTTTGGAATGTAAATGACCTGATTTTTCTGTCTCCTTCCCTAACTCATTATTTTTGTTGGGCTTGGAAGAAGATCTTATTCATTGTGCTGCCACCTCCCCCCTTCCCTTCTCTTTGAACTGATCAGATTTTTCTTTCTCCTCTTAGTAAACAGGACTGTACATTTGATCTCTGGACCTAGGTGTCTGTCACTGATAGATTGCTTTGGGAGAAATGAGAGACATTATATACTAAGTCATTTAAGACATTCCAGATTTGGACTGAATTAATTTACATCCCATGGGAAATGAGGAACTGGAGTCTCCTATCCTCAATTCCCTTTACTTCCTGAAGAAAGTTAATCTAGGTCACTTCTGATACCCTGCATGATGGGCCACCGTTCCCAAGAATGGAACTAAACAAAAGCACAAGGCAAACGTGGAGCGGGCGGGTCCCCCGAGAGCTCCCCAGTTGAGCTCCCAACCAGCCTCCCAAGAATCTGTCTTTCAGGCCTTAACAATGCATATCTTACAATAACGCTTAGAAAATCAAGTTTAGAGTTTATTATTCACTAACACTAATATATTCAGGAAATGTCTGGCATAATTAGTATCTTACTACCACTTATTTCAATGAATTCTCAATTGGAGAAAGAAAAACAGGAAGTTGGTCAAATTTGCCGTATGTGTAAAAATCATTTTAGAATCATTAAGTTAAATATGCAAAATGTCTTGCTCATGACAACAGATTAGGAATACGTACAAATTTCTGCTTCTTTTCTAAAACTGATTTGGTCTGAAATGAAAGATGAGCTGGAGTTGAGCACTGCAAAGCATTTTAAATTTTTTTCTCTGCAATATTATCTTTTAGATGATCCTATATATTATAATAAAATGAGTTTTTTAAAAAGATTTTTGAAATGATTACTTTATAAAAAAAATTTTATCTGGTTAATACTGATTTCCAAACCATATTTTTTTTCAACAAACGGAATACAAAGCTTAGATGTTGCACAGCAATGTCAGACACACATCATTATACCAAACACTGAAAAAGTCTTCCATCAAAACATCTGGTAAACAGAAGTCAAACTGAACTTAGCTAGTGATGTGCATATTTTTCTAAGTTTTTTTCAACCTGGTATCTATCTTCGAAAACATGTAGCTATTTTTTCCAGGAGAAATTTGAAATACTAATGCACTTTCTGCATTTCTTTATGATTGTTGTGACATTCTTCTTGTTATTCTTCAAAGTTTTGCGTGAATTTTTCCAATAGCGTATTTTAAACTAGATTTTAAAAAAGTTTTTTTTTCACAGTGAATTTAAAAATATTCTCCAAATTTGACTGCGCCAAATGGCTTACCTGATGGATCGCAACTAATTTGTGTGGCAATTTAAGCTTTTTGTCACTTTGATTTGTTTTGACATATTTTACTTCTATTAAATAATAAAAAGCACAATTTTCCAACTTCTGGGGATGCTGCCCCACACCACAGGGGAATGTCTGAATTCAGTGTTCGTCGGCGCTTTAGAATAAAGGCCCATCACACACCACAGTGACTCAGATCTACACAGCTCATGGGACTTGACAGGACCATTATGCACTTACAGACATTCCCACGAAAACTGCAGTATTTCCAGGCTTTCCCCGAGGAGCAGCCGTCAATAAAAGAGCTTTGAATGTTTGTTGATTTTTTTTTCTTTTTATCCATTCAGAAGAAAATGTACCACATAAATTGAACACTTAACGGTGTTCCTCTCTATATTCTTTATGGGACAGTTTTAAAGCCACAATCAGTGCTATCTTTATCTAAGTCACTTAGCAGTGAAACATCATAAAATGTTAACAATATCTGCCCACCACATAAGCAGCATTTTTAAAAGACAGAGCCCATTAGTAGTGATGAGGGTATGGAGAAATGAGCATTCAAAGAATGCTGAAATTTAGAATTCTTTGTGAGGGTTCTTTGGCTATAATACTTAAACTCAAAAACTATCACCTGGCTTAGTGAATACTGTTTCTAAGAATTTATCCTTCTTCAGAGAATGTAAAGCCCTTAGCCAAGGATGACTATTGAATTACTGCACTAACAGAAAGAAATTTGAACAATTAAATAGTGATCAGTACAAAAATGATTAAACACATTCATACAACAGATTACCTATAAATTGTAACTTGAAAATCCCAGCACAATTCATACTAGCTAAATCATGGAAGCAGCCCGTATGTCCACCAACAGATGAATGAACAAAGAAAATCTGGCATTACACAGAGTACTAATCTAGCATAAAGAAAGATAAATTTGAGTCATTTTTAGGGAAATGGATACACTCAGAGACCATAATTTTAAGGGAAATAAATCAGACGCACAAATTTAAATATCACATGGTTACTCTTATATCAAAACCCCAAAATATAAACAAAAAGTAAAATAAAAGATAATAGGAAGTAGATTTTTCTCAAATGGGAAGGGGATCAAGAGATGGAGTAGGGAAGAAGATGAAAAAAGGAATTAATATGCATGACATGCGTGCATCAACACCACACATGCAGTGTAAACATTATGTATTGCAAACGTGTACTAACAAAAAAATTTTAAAAAGAAAATATGCCTAAGACGTAATTTAAATTAAAAATTCCAAATATGAAACCACTATTTTAGGATGATAGCAATTAAATATTTTCAACTATAGATTAATGCAAAAAAATACATAGATCTGGAAAGAGATCCCCACATTAAGCAACTGTATGATAAATAACTATTGAAAAAGTAAATATGTGAGATTTCCTATCTACGGCACAACACTGGATTACTAAAAATACCTATTCTATTTTGGAGAAGAATGTACATGGTTCATAGAGGTTGTTAGAAAATGTTAAATTACGGGGAATCTGTAACATAGACTACAAATACTCTATTGAAGTAAAACAAAAAGGAGCATCTTATTTCAAGAACAGGTTTTGCTGAGTTGGGGAATCACCATGAGAAGGTTACCTTTCATGACAGAGTGGCCAAAGCTACTTTCCCCCCAAATCTACTCTGAATAGTTATTACACACAGGCCTCAGGTCCTCATTCCTGCACCCACAGTCCTTGGAGCTCGGTTTCCTTGCAGACAGCAGGCACGCAGCAAATACATTGCGACTGGACGACCAAATTCCCAGTGGTTACCAGCTGGTGAAACAGGTATGTGTAGGACTCTCAGCCAGGGACAAAGATAGGTTCAAGGAATGGTTCTTGGTTGCTGTTGTGCTGAGTGGAATTTAATTTAAAAAAACACGCCAATAAAGTGGTGGCTACTATTACTCCTTTTAAGAAATCATGTGCTAGAAAAGCTTAGAGGAGAAGCCTGAATTACATAAGGCGAAGTCTGTAGACATCTTCTGGTCTTTAATTTTCTCCTCTTTTATCCTTCTACTACATTTCTTACTCACTCCTGTCTCTAGTATCCCATTAGACCACCAACAATGAACCAACTACAGTTACTTCAAACTGTCGCCCAAGTGGCTGAACTCGTTAGCAAAAGGCTAAGTCTACAACGCAAAGAAGCCCTCACAGAGTCAGAGCGGAGATAACTGTTTTCAGGGTGGAAAAAGGGAAGTTTTATTACTCTAGTGATAATCTTCCTCGAATATACATACACCTGAGTTGGGTTTTCATCTGGGAAACGAGAGTGGCAAACAACAAGAAGGGTGAAATATACAAGAATTGGGGGGTTTCTCCACACAAAGGTCAAAACTGGACTTCTGAGGCACTCAAAGGCACCTGTTGTAAATAACAGCTGCACTCAGCACTGCAAGCAGCAGCTCTCTGAACTGGTAACATAGCAGGCCCACCTGCACCTATGAAAACCTCTCAGAAAGAGGAGCGCTGTGTTAAAAGGGTCATTTGTACTTTGACTGAAGGGTCAGTGATAAGCTAGAAATCTTCTGGCAACACCAGATATACAGCGGAGGAGGAATCACTCTATCACTAGTACCAGTATGTTTCAAAAGCCTGAAATTTTACATTTCCTTAAACAATTAAGAATATGGGAGGCTGGGGATTTAGCTCAGTGGTTAGAGTGCTCGCCTTGCAAAACACACAGGCTCTGAGTTCGATCCCCGGCACCGAAAAAAAAAAAAAAAGAATATGGATAGAAAGTTTTTACAGTTTAGGAAAAATCAGAAATGGTAACCTCTGTACATAAATCCATTTGGAGCTCTGAAATAATCAACAGGAAATATAAGAAGTAGAACAAGATTCTAACATTTAAAGCTCACCAAGAGTTGACAAATCTAGAAATATGCAGATGTTCGGATAATATTTATTTTCTCTGTTTTTAGAGTAAAAATCACTAATCCGTAGATATATATTCCAGTATGTAGCATCTTTTTATATCGTGTTTTATAAAACTACATACATTTAAATTTTAAATTGAAATAGAATTTCTCCATGATGTTTTTAAATGTAAAATGTGGCTACCTCATTTACTTGAGAAAACTGAGAACACAAAAATCATTTTCTTCTCGCAAATAGTTTGACTCATAAAATAAACTTAAAATACATCATTATCTTTTCTTCATATCAATCATACATGGTGGTCATAGCTCATTCTAGAAAGATCCAATTAACTTCCTGTTCTAATACCATTTATTAAATCAGAGAGATAATCTTTAAAGTAATCCACATTTCATTAAAAACGGAATAGAATTCATAATTTCAGACACTAAATGGATAGAGGATAAAGAATATTTTGTTTGTCTATAATAGAGCAATAACCATACACCGACACTCTATAACACTCTGCAAATGGGTCTTAATGAAACCGAATGGGATTTTAATCTTTTTCCCTGTGATATAGAAAAAAGAGTGGTGGAGATCATGTTTCCATAATATTGCAATAAAAGTAATATAATCCTTTTGATATAAGGATTTGCTCTAAAGACCACTTTTAATTGCTAAGAAAGAAATACTTAGACTGTTCTGTGAGTTAGCCCTCTTCAAACTCAAAGGACTAAAAGCGGGCATACGTGTGTGTGTGTGAGAGAGAATATATATATGTCCATGTATATATATATGTGTGTGTATATATACACACACAGTGTATGTGTACATACACATATATATGTACATGTGTGTGTGTACATGTGTGTTTGGAAAAACATGTATAAATCAAGGAGGCCAGCTGACCAGTCCTGATGAGGCAGAGGCTGCATTAATGTACAACGCTGCTTAGGAGTCTCCTTCGCTCACATCCATATTCAGCCTCTGTATATTTTGCTTTCCATATAACTCAGAGCACAACTCAGCTAAGTTTCTTCTAGGTAACAAAGGTCCCCTTTTCTCTACGTTCTAGTGATGTACTCCTGGTTTTCTTTAGAGCCTCACTACCTCACTACAGAAACTTTAACATTCATATTTCTTCTAAACAGTCTGCTGAATGCAGTCAGGGCGTTTTCTATTAATATTCCTCAAAATTCTTCTAAGCTTCCGCTCACTGCCTATTTCCAAACACACTTCCACTTTTCTTTATGTTTTTGCTATAGTAGGATACTATCTCTAGTTGGATACTGTCCCAAATCTTTATTAATTAGCCCTTAGTGCTATAACATGTGATGGCTATGACTAATTTGCAGGCTAAAACAATTCAAACTTACTATTTTACAGTTCTGGACAGCCAAAGTCCTAAACAACCCTTATGGGACTAAAATCAAGATGTCAGCAGGGTTTTGTTTTTCTGGAGACTTCAGCGAAAAATCTGTTTCCTTACTTTTTCCAGCTTCTAGAAGCAACTTGCCTACCTCAGCTTATGGTCCCACTCTTCACAGGACATTGCTCCTAACTTTGCTCTGTCAAAGCTTTCTTGTTCACAATGACCTTGACTCTTTTTTTACAAGGACTCTCGTAATGACCTGAGTCCACCTGGAAAATCCAAGGTAATTTTCCCATTAAAATCCTTAATTTAATCATAACTGCAATGTCATTTTTGCCATGGTAGGTGACATATTTCTAACACCTGGGGATTATCAAGAATTTATGCATTTAGTAGAGTATGATTCTCTAGAAATTTTAACTGCTTGGAATTTGATTGCCATCATTCGAAAGGATTGTGGAAGAGATAGTTCTATTACAGCAAGTCTTGCCACCTTTGATCTGTCATGTCTATAACAATGTTACATGGGCCGTAAAATTATTTTAGTCGCTTATAGCTATGCTCCTAGAACTAAATTACATTAAACTAAATTTAAACTTTGCTGTTGATATTATTTAAATCAAACTATAAATAATAAAATTCTCCTCAATAAACAAATGGCATCCCTAGTTTGATGCAATCAGTGTCAGTGTACTCTACTAAATAAAAATCTCCAGATTGTTCTTTAATTATATTAGGATTTACTTGCACGGACCGCTGGTGATTATCCTTCCCTGGTTGACAGAAAGACGGCGACTGAACGTATATAGTATTTGAACTAGTGATTCTAGAGGGGCAGTGTGGAATAACAGATAGACAGAAAATAATGCAGGGATTTAACTTCTCTTTGCACTTCTTTTTTGGCATTGGGATCAAACCAAGGGCCTTGCACTTGCTACGCATGCACTCTTGCACTGAGCTGTATTCTCAGCCATCCGTTACTACGCGTTCAAGAATCTGTGCTGCCTGGTCATCAGTGAACATCTCAAATCATCAGTGACCATCAGTCTTCTCATCCATAAGAACAGAACTAACAGGTTTGGGTTCCAAACTTTTTAGAATAAAAGCATATTGTAAAAGAAATGTTACATGGAATATATGCATTTTATTAAGTTCATGAGATAAAACATATGATCAATACTATTTTCATTTTTCTTATAAAGCCAATCAGTGAAAACATGTATTAAGTCATAAATTTGAAATCAGAGGTTAAGAGTAATAGAAACAATATTATAAGGATATTTACTTTAATATTCTACTTGGTTACCCATTATCAACATTTGTAAATGACAATGATATATTATTTTAGTGACACACACTGCAATTTCAATATATACTTGAACAGAGGTAGATGGAAAAGCTTGTTTTTTTTTTTTTAACATCTACTCAGAAATAATTAGATTTTACAGATGATATTGATGCATGTCTGTATTTCCAGCTCCTGGGGAAGCTGAAGCAGAATTGCAAGTTCGAGGCTAGCCTGCACAACTTAGCGAGACACTGCCGGGAAAATAAAATTTAAAAAGAGCTGTGGATGTAGCTCAGTGGTAGTACTTTCCCAACTTACACAAATCCCTGGGTTCAATCTGTAGTGCCACAAAAAGAAAGAGGAAGGGACAAAGGGAGGGGAGGGAAAGACGGAGGGAAGGAAAGAAAGAAGGAAGTAAAGCAGGAAGGAAGGAGGAAGGAAATATGGTGAACTTAAGGGATGACATTTATTCATATTCTGTATGTAACAGATTTGTGGCTGTAAGCATTGTTTTGAATTTTAAAAAAGTTTATGACACAGGCAGAGCAAATGCTCTTAAAATCCTTAAAATGATTGCAAACTAAAATAGGATAATCTTTAGAATAGGTAATTGCTAAATAACTGCCGAGTTTGAAAAGTCTGTTTCTATTTTCTATTTTTTTTGTTTCTATTTTCTAATGAGGGTTGATTTTTCTACTACATCAAATCCTATATTTTCAGTACTTATCTTGTCCAAATAGTACTGAGTAACTCACGAATTACAATTTTAACTTTCTTAGCTCTCAAGCAGCAAATGTTTTCCACACCAGCACACAACCAGATGAAACGGAAATTCACCCACTTAGTTCAACACACCCCAAACCCGTCATCTTTTATCTTAGATTCCTTCGTATAACACTCGACCTATCAGCAAGTCCTGCAGATTCATCTCGTTCCCATCGCCAGGGCCTTTGTCCTAGCCACGGTCTGTGCTGCACGTACCGCTACAATAGCCTTTGAGTGACACGTACTCACTTAACACAAACTGCCATTATTATCCATCCCATGGGGTAGCTAGAGTCATTCCTGAAGGCACGAAGGAAATCACGATTCCCTGCTTAAAGCTGCAGTAGTGCTCCACAGAGAGCAATGAACAAGCCTCCCACCATCATTTATCATGGTCTCCACCGTTCCTCCAACATCAAGAGTTTGTTCCTACAGATGCTGTGCACTTGCTGCTCTTTTCGTTTGTAAGATTTCCAGGCAACTCATATGACAAGACAGATGGACAGACAGATAGTTAAGACAGACATACAAGACAGACAAATGGACGGATTTAAGTCTAGGCTCAAACATCAAAATTAAGAGAGGATTTAGCTAAAAACCTATCAGAATAATTTTTACTCAGAGAACTCACTTGAAATCACATGACAGCGTTCTGCTTTCCTCACTGAACTTAAGAAAATTTAAAAACTACTTTGATTAATTTGTGCACATATAGTGTCTGTCTCCCCTTCAAAAATACTAGCTCCTTCAGAGAAGCGGCATGACTGTGTCATCGCTCTCTTCTACCACTGAGAAGCGTGCCTGGCACTTGCATGGTGTTTAAGATTTGTTTAAGGAATGAAAGAAATTGTTGAGGGAAGTCCTCATATAACTCACTGGTTATAATTTTTTTGTTTTTGCTTATGCCATTTAGAGAGGTAGAAGTTCAACTGAGTTCATAAAATTGATTAGAATTCATCATTTTCCAGAGATTTTTTTCCATAAGAAACCACTGCTATTTTCCAAAACTCCCCAATCCTTTTAGCAGGATACTAGCATACAACACATATACCTGCGGTACTATACATGTTTTAGGTGTTCGACTAGACTTCATTTTTCACATTTTGTCTTAGTGGCCTAAACTGAACCACAAGCTTCCCAGCATCAGTGGCTTCCACACATCCTCTGCTTCCTCTGTTTACAACGACAACTCTCTTTAAGGGAGTGAGAATAAAAATTTAATGGCCTTTTAAACCTATTTTCCTTAAGATGTAAAGGGAAGAAAGTTTATAGGAGAAATAATGAAATGAAGAACTAAGGCAAATTATTTTCTTCCAACATTTTTTCCATTCTAAAAACACAGAATAGTTTGAATTGGGGAACACAAAAGCAGAGGTGGCATTCCTATTGATAGTAATTTTCTGGTTCATTGTAGAGTAAAAGGGAAATGAACTCTTCACATTGTTTTTAAATTGCATCAATAAAATAAACATGTCACAGGAGAAGAAAAAATGGATGTATCTTCGGTACACTGAAAATGTACTACATTATACTACTGAAGAATATTCTGCGTAATGATAATACTTGTGTATTCCTTCACTCCTCCGTTTGAAAGAGATTAATACATTTAAATTAAATACTAGGTTCTGAATTCAAGAGAAATGAAATTTCAGATCAGATGAACTTGCAGAAACAATGCTGGTGGATTTACTAGGCAAGGAAAAGGTGTGCACTTGTCTCCTTGAAGGAGAAAAGAGGATGAGGACCAGGAGGCGCATGCAGGCACTTTGGGGAAAAAAGGAGAGTTATGCTCCTTGTTTCAGGTTCTTAGAAGCACTGGTGGCTTCCTCCAGCTAATCCGCCCTTGGGACCGAGAAAATCCACCCCCTGCCCAGTTTCTCAGCAGCTGGAAAAAACTATCACAGTTGACCCCCATTTCTGTAGCTTAATTAAGGATATAAAAAATTCCTTAGTAAAATTTAAGGAATTAAGGTTGAGATTTTAGATTATGAAACCCACGTATGTGTATTTTAGACTTCACCTTGCTTCCACATTGCCTTCTTCTGTCAGCTCGCTAGGTCAGGAAGAGAGACTCTGCAGTTCCCCTGTAGTGCAAATTCACGCGTGAACATGGTAGAAATAAATCCAGTCAAACCGTGGAGCCACAACCAAAGGGAGACCCCCTGGTTTCCTGTAGCTTCTTGACAGAGTTAGTGTTCCTTTTTGTCTTGTGTTTGTTATTTTTGAATGTCTGTCACTTAAAAAGGCATTTCCTTCCATCTGCACCCTCACACAAAAGGGCACCAATAAAGACTGGACTAAAACAGCATGTGCCAAAATGAAACTTCAGAAGCAAACGCTTTTAAAACTTCTCTCTTTGTCAGGTAATAAAAAACAGACAGGTTCCTTGAGAACATACTCTTAAGTGAAATAAATCAGACACTTATCAGTACACATCGAATTGTTTCTCTGATATGAGAAACCATAAGTGTAAATAAGGACAAAGGG
>PVJO010005933.1:32703-93927 GCA_004026905.1 Hystrix cristata
AAAAAAAAAAAAAAAAAGCAGACAGGAAAAGGGAAAAGAAAGAATACGGGACATGTGTTTTCACAGTGTTTGTATGTTTTACACACACAGTTTCTTAATATTGATTTTTTTTTCTTGAGATAGTAATACATGTTTAAAATGTGTGCTAGGGATAAAATTTTTTTTTCTTTTCTTATTCTCATTGTAGCAAGTTATTCAGCATCTTGATTCTTACCAATGTTTTTCTGCTTTACTTTGAAAATGATTTTATATGAGTGCATGAGTATAAATGATTTTTTTATATATTGGGAAATTTAAATGACAAAATATGCTAAATGTTACTGTGCAAGATAAAATTGAATTGAAGCACATCTCTTATTAGTTCAATGTGAACTAAGCATACTTCCAGGGAACTATGTCTGAAAATTATTTGAGCAAATTTTATTATTAACTTATGCAATATTTGCTTGAATTGGAACTTTCAAATAGAATCATAAAATGCTACTCATTAAAAGTACTTTCTTAAAAATAGTTACATAGTATAAGTTCTTTATGACATTACACTGTAAGATTCTTAGCTGCCATTTTATGAATAATAATGTGTGTACGTGCAATACGGAATTGGGACAATGTATAAATCATACGTAAAAAGGACAGCGTAGACCAATATCGAACAGTGTAAGTCAGTGAATTTCAGTAGAAAGACTCAAGCCTAAAGACACTGAGCATGTACCTTACAGAACACCACTATCCCACTGCACCAACACACAAAGTTCAATTTCATCTTGGACTTTCCCTACTCCAGCTGTGGAATCAGCCACTTCTTCAAGAAGCTTCAATCACTTTTATCAGATTTGTATGCCAGCAGTTGTGCTATCATCCTGATATTACTGCCCCGGCCCCGTTAGTGAACTACACTGCACACATGCACGTTTTCATCTGTTTCTCTCCCCTGCCCCTCCCCTGTGTGTCACCTCTGCTTTCTCTGCTGCCATCTCCTCCTCTGTGTACTTGTGCTCTTCATTCCACAGACTTAGGTGTCCTACACACAGCCAAACCTCTGCTGTGCAGGTAGGCCACGGACCTACCTGGACTAATGAGCTCAGACACCCAGCACGGGCCGCCATCTTGCCTTGACACCCTCTTCACCCAACTCACGTCGTCTCCCCTACCCCAAACTTTAAATCTTGTTTGGCTCTGACTCTGAGATCTTGCACTAGGTTAACTCTTCACATGAACACCCTCCTTCTCAAGTCTGGGCACTGATTCCCCAGGCTTCAGCTTACCCTAACTGGGCTCCAAAACCTCAGCAGTCCACCTCCGCACGTGGACACTGGTCCTTTGACCTCTGACACCTGTGCCATGACCTTTTAAAGCTGGCTGGTCTGTGCCAGGCTGAGCCAGGCGCTCCTGTGCGGTGGCACCGCTTCCCCCACCTGCTTGGGCTCGGACCTGCTCTGCGGGCCACTCTTGCTCCTCCTCTCTCTGGTTCTGTGGTTCCGGCCTTGCTCTGGTCCACCTCCAAAGTTTTAGGATGAATTGTTGAGGAGATGAGGGAAGACAAAAGGCTGAGCAAGAAAAGGAAGAGCTGACCAGCCTTTTAGGTCCTTCTTTTTTACCGCAGCAACCTAACGTATATACCTTTAAGAGGATTTTTATTCCCAAAATATGACAGCCAGAGTCAAACTGCTTCCTCTTCAAAAAATCTGCACCCTTCACCACTGCATTTGCAATACAGTTGGAATTCAAGGCCCTGTCAATGCGAACATGAACTTTCTAACTTTTCTTCTGCTGCATTCAGTATCAGTGAAAGTAAACTGTTCAACTATTACACTTTTCGATGTAAAATATATTTTCCAGTCCTATAGCTTTGGCTCCGCCTAATGATTTCAATCCTGAATTACCTTGGTGTTCATTTCTAATGGATGAAACTAGCCTCCATCCTTAAAAGTACAATTTAATATCTTATGCTGTCTGTAATATCCTCTTTAGTTTCCTAACCATTGTTATGAATAATACTAATAATGACAATAATGGTGACAAGAGTTGTAATAGACACTGAAAATGTTTCACACATGAAGGACTTTTAATAGAGAGTTCATATCTCTTGTTACTGGTATGACATCAACCCTCCAAATTAATTATTTTCAGCCAGTTTCCATTATGCATACAAGAAAACTTATGCACAAAGAGGAACAGTGACTTGACCAAAGCCCAACAGCTAGTAAATACCAAGACTAATGCTAGTCGTGTAAACACTGCTCACTTCGTGTCCACCCAGCAACTTTTCCTTTTCTTTTAAGACAGTGTCTCACTATAGTTCAGGCTGGCCTTGAACTTACCCTGTAGACCAGGCTGGCCTGGAATTAATGGTGATTCTCCTGCCTCAGCCTCCAGAGTGCTGGGATGACAGGTGTGTACCACCATGCCTGGACGGCCTTTTTCTTTTGAATGGCACATTTTGCATTACATTTTGTTTAAATGTTACACATATTTCAGAATAGCAAAAGCTCCTAGAGGACAAGGACCATTCATGTTTAATTTCATATCCCTACCACCAAGGCCTTGCCCAGGCCTGACACTGCACAGGAAGGAGAAGGAATCCTGGATTTGGGTGAAAGGAAAACTAGTTGATAATCTTGTTTTGCCACATGCCACCAGCATAGAAAATGATATTTCATAGAGGCACTTAACTTCCCTAATCCTACCATTTCACGGCGGGTGTCGCTTGTCTGACGGGGGGTGTTGCTTAGACTGTATGACCATTATAATCTCCATCCAAATTAAATCTTTGAATTGCTTTATTTTAATATATGATGAAATAACTTTAAAAATTAAAGAGTAAAAGAATTCTATTATATCTGTATTACTATTTCCATATATTTGAAAGGGTTTTTTTGGTCACTTTCAATTTTAAGAAATTAATTCAAAGGTCAAATTTGATTATTATCTGTACTGGGCACCAAAGTCACAATGTTTACTTTAACAAAGAGCAAATGGAATCCACTTTTTAAAGTAAACACCCTACCGCGCTAATCAAGGGCTTATCAATGAAAGACAAAAACATGCTAAAACAACACGAACAGAAATATTTTAACCTAAAATGATCTATAACTAATAAAAATAAAATTTAAACTATAAATTCTCATTTATTTTTGTTCTTTTATTTGTATTTCTGTTATTTTCTCTTCTAACATTTGAAACATATCCTCAAACAGCTATATTTATCTTTTTAGGCAAGAGTTTGAAAACCTGAATTGCATACATATTGGGTCTAGAAAGACAGCAAAAAATATGAATCGGTAATGGGAAAAACATACCTGCTTCATGATTCTACAGAAAATAATGAAGCACAAGCAGGTATACAATCCTAAAGGCGATTACCTAAATGAACAATTATTTCTTAGAAGGTTCTAGAAAATGTTTTCGGGGAACCCTTTTCAAAGTATTTTAAGCAAACCCACATTGTCCAGTTATAGCAGGCTTAGGGAAGACTTAGCTCAGGAGTGACTCCCTCTTGTACCACCACTCTTCGTCAACTGAAGTCCTTCAGTCACTACTCGGACTTCTCTCTCTTTCATATCAGTAAAGATTAATTTCCTAAATATTTTTCATGGATCTCATTTTCTACTTCCTTAATTGTATCTATAACATTTGAGATTCTCTCCGATTTCTTCAAGTATTTTTTTAAAACTATCTCTTGGGGGAATTCAGTATAGATCTTGTGCAGAAATACATGAGGCCTAAAACTGCTATTCTCACGCCACTTGTAAGGTGATCCTTGGCTGGTGTCCAGAAATTCGGAATTGGGGAGGGTTCCCATCATTCCAGACAGGATAAGAGTGGCTCACTGTGCTCACACTGTTCAAACAAAGCGGTTTACCTTGAAAGCCTGCTTTCTTTCTGGGAGCCTGGAATCTTGGTACGCTAGGCAGAGGTGGCTACGTGACTAGCACCCAATCAAAACCCTGGGCTTTGAATCCCTAACTCACGTCCCCAAGAGACATTTCATACGGGCTGTCCAATTTCCATCCTGGAAAAACTAATCATGTTCTATGACCCCCACGGGGAGAGGTCACTTAGATGCTTGTTTCCGGTTTCCTCTGGACTTGGTCCATGTGACTTCTTCTACCTTTGCTGATTCTGTTTTGTATGTTTTCACTGTAACAAGTCACAGCCCTAACAATCAGTAATTAGAACTGGAGGAATCTTGGGAAACACTGAGAAAACAGTCGTATCTCTAGATCCTGCAGTATCTAAACAGATCATATAAATCAACATCCATATTGCAGATCATTTTTCACTTTCATCAGACACTTCATCCTTTTTACAAATGAATAATGAAGTGCATATTCTTTCACGTTTAATTTCTTTCACTCAAATGATGTTTGCTTTATTCACGTGCAATTTGTGCATGTAACTACAGATTGTTTACAGTCTTTGCTTTAGAGTATGACACTGTGCTAATATAACCAATTTATTGAACCAATCTATTAGTGACTGTGGTTGGGTTGTTCCTAGTTTGTGCTTTTACAAATAGTGTCGCTATGAGCTTTGGGCTTTGCGGTGCATGTTTTGTGGTGTATCCACATATCCATTTCTTTTAGCACGTATTATTGGAGTATCGCTGGGTCAAGGGGTGGTTTGTCTTCAATATGAACTGTTAGGCAGTTTTTCAAAGTGGTTGTTCAAAGGTTTACTGCCACTGGCAGGATGGCATAAGATTTCCAGTGGCCCTATATCCGTATCATTATTTTATATTTTCTTTACCTTTTATTTTAGCAATTTGGTATGGGTATAATGCAATCAACTTGTGGGTTCTTAATGTATCTTTTCATGTCCAGTATTATTTCATAGGTTCATTGCTCAACTGGATACCTTTGTTTGTTAACTGTCCATTGAAGTCATTTTTCCACTTTTGAATAGACTGTCTGTTATATTCTTACAGATCTGTAGTACTTTGTAAGTTTTAGAAATAAGTCCTTTTTGGATATGTTCACTGAAACTATCTTTTCTTTTCAATGAATCTTATATTGGTAAATTTTTATGGAAAGACAGTCTTACATATAATTTACTTTTTAAGAATGATGCATTTTTTTACCTCCTGTTAAGGAAATTTCAGTGTTACTGTTTGATCTAAAACAATGATGACAAACCTTTTAGAGACCGAGTGCCAAACTGCAATGCCAAACCAACTTATTTATCACAAAATTTTAACACTGAATTAAACCTGAACTCCGAGGTTTTAGTTTAGAAAAAAACAACTTACATGAACATCTTTTGTCCTAAAAGAAAATCACAATAACATGCGTGCTATAGGTTCACCAACATGATCTAAAATGTGCCTCAATGTGCCAAAATGTGCCGAAATGTGTTTAGATGAGGGGGTTGGGAAAGGTGAGTGGATCTAGGGGTGCTCAACTCATCCATGGATGACAAGTTTGTGGCTCAATGTGCTGTGAGGAGAGGGGGTCTGGCTGGAGGAGCTGGTCACCGGGACACAACACAGAAAGGCGGATTCCTGGTCCCTGGTCTCTCCCCTTAATCTAGCTCTTTTTTTTTGCTCTCTGCTTCTCAAACGTCATGGGTGAAATAGCTTTTCTTGGCAGTGACCTTCTGCCCTGATGTTTCTGCCTTGCAGCCAGCTGACCATGGACTGAAACCTTCAAAACTGGGATCCAAAATAAGACTTTTCTCCTTTAAATTGTGATTTCAGGTGTGTCACTGCAGCAAAGGAAAAGGTGCCTAATGCATTTGCCTACTCTGTGCTGTCTTCTAAAATCCATAGTTTTACCTTTTAATTTTACCCCATATTTTTTAATACAGTGAAGTATGTAGGGGGAGGGGGAACATTAGGCAGGGCTAGAATGAGAGCCCCCCCCCAAGAGAAATAGGGCACTTTATTAAGAGCAAAAGCAGGCTGCAGCAGCTCCTGTGGTTGACGCTGCCAGCAAGGATGGCATCCTGTGGTTACACATCCTCTCTACGCTGTACCTGGTAAGATTGCTTTTACAGAAGTTAGAAAAAAAAGGCTTGACCCCAGACCCTAGTGGAAAGTCCCCAGAGACCCTTCTGCATGTTCCCTAGTAACAAACCAATTGACCAATCAAGTAGTGACACCCTTAGTTGAGAAAGTCAGGGTGGGCCCCGGTCCAGACCTATGAAAGCCGTGTAATGGGCCTGTGGCTGACGGTGGCTCAGTCTCAGGCGCTCCCGCTTCTCTTGTTGAGAGACAACAGCTTTGTACTTGCTTTTGCTTTATTAAAAGTTACTTTCGCTTTGGCACTTTGGTCTCAATCTGACTCTCCTTCAACCTTCTGTGTCTGAGTGGGAGTCAGGCCTGAGCTGGATACCACCTCAGTGCCCGGCATGCCCACTGGGGGCGGCTGGAGCACCCAAGACCCCCAGGGGTCGTGTCAGGTATAGGTCAAAATAAGACAGAGGTCACAACATATTTTCCATGTAGACACTGAAAATTGGAACATTTATCAAAAAGACTATGTTTTCCTTCTTCTCTAGAGTTTTACTTTTTTAAAAAATAAGGTAACCACATATGTGTCAGTCTATTTCTGGATTTTCTATTTCATTGGTCAGATCATCTATTCTTGTGCTAATAGTACACTGTCTTAATTACTACGACTTTAAATGGGCCTTAATAACACCAGAAGTATTTTTCTTCAAGATTGTCTTGAATTTTGTTGGCCCTTTGCATATCCATGTTGGTTTTAGCATCGGACTGTCAATTTTAAAAAGAGAAATAAGAATTTTGATTGGTTTAAATATATAGGTCAACATGGGACAACTGATATTTACCAATACTGAGTAACCTGGTTCACAAATCTGTTATGTCTACTTATTTAAGACTTGGTTCATTTTCCTCAATGACATTTTATTGTTTTCAGCTCTCATTAGCTATTTTATCACTCTGGCTTTTGGCACATGCGCTGTATATTCAAAAATTATTCTTTTATTTGTTTCTTCCTTCTAAGCTATTGATTTTTGAATATTAATAATACAACCACCAACTTTAATGGATTTAAAATGCATTATCACTTAAATCTCTTAGGTTTTTATCATGTACCATTTTTCCAATAATCTCCAAGCGTTTGAATATAGTATTATAATTAAAGTTAGAAATTCTTTCCTTTCCACAGTTTACAGCGACAGATTGGTTGGGTGAGGCACTAACACAGTCCCTCCTTTCCTGCAGAATTAGGCATCGATGTAAAGTACCTCCAACCAGTTTCTCAAGAAGGAGCTGGAAGCAAGTTGAGGTCATCTCATCAGTTTAATTTCCAAAAAGTATAAATGCTTGAGTTATCCTTAACCATTCATGCCTAAAAAATGAATGTCTGTAGGTAGAATTAAATATCGGCTAGGCCCAGCTTCTTGTGTCATTCACCGTGTATGCCATACCTGATCCAGAAATAGGTCCCAGCATCGATTGTGAGACCCTGTTCATTCTCTTTATTGATTACTGAACACCCATTTCCTATGTATTAGGCAAACAAGTCAGTTTTGCTTTGCCTATTTATTCCTATATCCTTATAGTTATCATCATTCTGTCAGAAATAATCAGAATTATAATATTCTATATGCAAACAATACTCTACCTAATTTTAAATCAAATAAATATTTAAGTTCTGCCTAATTTAAGGCTTTGCAGAAAGGGTGAGCAAAACTCTCTGGATTCTCCAGTTCCTGGTCTCTCCCACTTCATTGGGCAGGATCTTTCTCTGGAAACACAGTGGGGAGAAAGTCTCCTACTGACAATTGGTTTTATTGTCCTTTTTAAGGTGACTTAAAAGAAATAATGAGACACAGAACATTCCCAGTATGTAGTAGTCAATTATGAGAGAACTGGTAAAAATTTTAAAAATAATTTGAATTGTGAGGAAAAAGAAATGAGTCTTATGTTACCTGTACTGGTTTGTAGTGCTGGTTTCATGTTGAGAATCACAAATATGAGCTACTTTTCTCACTTTTACTTTGATTGTAAATAGTAAATACAGCTATTGAGCTCAAAGAGCTTCGGATTACCAAATATGATACAGTCTTCTGTTAGTGAGCTATGACCAGTCTCAGGATAGTTAAAATAATTATGACCTTTTATCATAATAGCTACAACCAGAATCTAAGTAATAAAAGGTAAAAGCTAGATTTTGTTTGGACTCTCTGCTCCTATAAATCACAATGTTTAATTCCAACTAAATCACTAGAACAAGTCCTTCACATGAAATGTGTCTACCAAGAGAGCAAAAATGTCATACAATAGAATATCCTAAGAATTGCAATGATGAAGTTGAAGACAAAATTTTTAACTAATTCATGAATAAGAAATCATTCAGGGTCATAGAACTTAGAAGAAAACTCAGTTGAATAAAACTAATTCACAGATACACTAGGATTAAATTTCATACATTTAGTTTACAAATTATGTTTTTAATTAACTGTTCTATCTAGAACAAAACAGAGTGCTAGCTTTGAGAAAATATTCTATATTACAAGGTGAAGTATATATCACAATTTAAATGCATGTTTAGGGGCTGGGGATTTAGCTCAGTGATTAGAGTGCTTGCCTTGCAAGCACAAGGGCCTGAGTTCAATCCCCGGCACCACCAAAAAAAAAAAAAAAAAAAAAAAAAAAAAATAGTTTAAAAAAAATGCATGTTTAAAGAAAGAACAAAATACATTTCTAGTTGTATACGAAACTTACTTTAACTCACGTATGAACTGCTTTGATAGTCTTCAGAACTGTAGACAACTATAACTTGTTTGATTAACTACTAAAGCTCAAACATCTACCTTAAATTTAGTTTAAACTGAATTACTGATTCAACAAATATTTGTTGTGTTTAATTTGACTCTCACCCTGTAAATGACCCTGGTAGACACTGAAGTACAAGATTATTAAATTATAGCATTAAATTTGACTGAATCAGTATTCATTTGAATTTAAAAAAATATGGAGACCAAAGCGGACCATGCTTACATGGTGTTAGTTTAAAATGTTTGCAGGCAACAAGCTGATATTCCTTTAATAAGTGTGGTTTTTCACAGGGAGAAAAACGTTAATGTACTTGTACTTTGGGACCATCATTGAGTAAATTAAGGGTTATATGATCACGTGAGGATACCACTTCAGTGATGTGACAACCACAGCGGTTACACAGCAACTAATGTGTGGGTGACATACTCAGAGTGTGTGTTAGACAAAGGGATGATTCAGGTCTCCGGCGAGACAGAGCAGGGTGGTGTGAGACGTCCTCATGTCCCTCAGAATGGTATGAAGTCTAAAACTTACAAGTTGTCTATTTCTGAAAATTTCCATTTAATATTTTCAGGCCACGGTTGACCACAGATGACAGCAAAAATTTGGATAAGGCAAGGCTACTACGTAGTTCTATGCTTACCATCAAAATAAGAGCTAAGTGTTCTATCATTGTTATTTTGGGAATGAAAGATTTTATCATGTGCTCACGGCTAAAGAACTAACGAAGAGCAAAGATCACGATTTGCATCTAGGTAGAATATGGCCATATTGCTTTCTCTTACCTCATCAGCCTGTTAACCTGACATCGAGACATTCAGCAGGCTAAATCACCAGCTGGCGAAGAAGGACCATCAATGGGCCCTTTCTTACCACCCTGTTTCTGGTCCGTGTTTTATTCCACATGGTAAAGGTCATTTCCACAATCTCATACTTTCTGAAGTCTAAATATCATGTATTTGTCAGCGTGCTTTTATTTGTATTTGGAGAAGGACAAAAATGACACTTAAGAGCTCATGCAAAAACATATAGGCATGAAATTTTGAAATGTTAAAAATCATTTATAGCTTTTCTTTCTCAGTTATAAAAATGCAGCATTATTATAGCAGAGGCACTTTCTTAGAGGGTGATGCGAGACCATTTTGTATGTCTGGCTCTGCTTTAAATCTGGAAAAGCGTAGGTGACGTTGTACCTAAATGCCTTCTGTCACTAACTTTCTGAAACTTCAAATCAAACTCTTGATCTGTTTCTAAATTTTTTAAATAAAATAAATGCTCACACATACATGCCTCTGTATGTATGTTCTCTTTTCTTTCACGAAGGCTTGCTTAATTTTTTAAAAAGCTATCATGAAGAATATTAACATTTGAATTGAACAAGTGTATTTTTTTTCTTCTGTGAAGCTTCTTTATTATTCTCCTGAGTCAAAGAAAAAGTCTTTATTGCCTTTAAAAATCAGGAGTAAAACACAAATGCTAATTGAGAAGACTGAGGACTAGACGTGGAGAAATGATGAAAGGAAAGATGCCAGCATGAACAGAACATGGCTATTTATTTTCATCCCAAATGAATCAACTACAGCTCATAAATGTGGGTCTAATACTAATTCCAGCAACAAACCACCCAAAGGACTGACCCTCTGAGGAGGCTCTGCCTGCATGTAGACAGCTTGGTTTTATTTCTCTCGCGAGAATATACAAAGGAATTATCTCTCCTTCACTGGCGCAATCAAAAAACTCCTAAATGATGGACTGCAAATATAGGAATGTGGGAGATTTCCCAACACTCCAAACTCTAGATACCATTCAAAGATGGTAACATTTCTTCTTCTCAAAGTAACCAGGCAGCTAAGTCATACGAGTCGGGGTCAGCAGGAGCTGCCCTGGTTACTACCCATCACAGGTATGATTTCCTGGCATTAGCAGAATGAAAAAAAGCAAATTAAACCATGTTCTATCCAAAATACTATGATGAAGACATGGAGTTATCTCCATACATGTACTCTGCAGCTGCAGCCAGCTTCACTCTGTTTGACTATCTACCACAGACAGCAGCAGAGGTTTTTAAACAGGCGACGTGTTCCTCTTGGAGCTGGCTTGCTCAGTTTTTCCTAACACACGGGCTGGTCAGCAGCAGCAGCAGATCTCTCGGGTACCAACCAGCAAGCATAAGTCCTTCTAAGGTTTTGTAAATCTTTCCTAGTCTCATAACAAGATTTTTTTCAGTCAAGTACTAGAGGATGGGATGGAAGACCCCATTATGTGTTAAAGACACCCACTGAGTCAGGAGACTCGGCTGCAGGGGTTACTGGCCCCCACTACAAACACTCTGTAAGAGAAATGCCACATTTAATTAGCTTGGAGCAGGGAACAAAGCCCTTTCATTTTGGAGAAGGAATGAATGGAGTTAAAAAAAAAAAAAAAAGCAAACCACTTACCTTTTGTAGCAATTCGTACACACTGGGTTTTAGTTTCCTGGTGGGAGAGAAAAATGAAAGAAAATAGTCAATGTATAGGTCATTGTTCCTGTTTCACAAACTACAACTATTACAAAGACCAATCTGGGGAAATTAAATGGGATTACATAGAATTACAATATGGAGAGCATTGGCTTGGTTCTCTGGCCATCTTAATGACCCTGTTTGTTCTATAGGGTGTGGAACGTGGGCTGGGGCTCCTAATGTCAAAATGGCAGTTACGCACAACTCTAAAACTAAGGAATGTTTTTGTTGCAGAATTGAAATATTAAGAAACTTTTTTTGTCTCCTGACATATATTCTCAGAATTTTATTTAAATCTAAAATAAAAACTTCCGGAAAATATCCAGTATTTTCTAAAGACGTAGACATCTGTTAGTACCTTGTCAGGGACAAGCAGTACAACATTCTGTTTGCTTCTTATCAGAAAGAAAAATATATTTGTAAAGCTAATACAAATCAGAACCAACTATAAATTTAAGTTATACATGATAGCTACAGACTCACACCAAAGCTAAACATTACATATCCTTGCTGGGCTCTTAGATGACTAAAGAGTTGAATGCTGGTAGTCAGAAACATCATCCAAACATTGCATCACAGATGCTGTATAATGTATGTGCTCTTTCTTTTCTTTTAATTTAGCTGTGAAGAGTTAAATATTTCTCGATGTAGATTACTTTTTATCTCTTGCTAGAAGAACAAGGCGGAGAAAATAGAAGCATAAGAAGGAAGTAACAAGAATTATTACTATTTTTTAATGTTGAGGGTAGTAAAACTCCAAGGTAGTCTGGGCCCTAACAAGATAATCTGGGCCCACGCCTTCCTTCTCAAGGACTTAGTTCAGTCAGTGACTGTCTTTGGAAACATGACAGGTCAGAAGGGTGTCAAAGCCAGTGAATCTAACAGAGGCTGTGGAGACCCAGCTTGACCTGACTAAAGCCATCTTGGCTGTGAATGCCGTTTTGCCTACCACATGCCCCTGGCACACGTCTCAAACCCTACAGGACGAACAAAGCCACCGAGATACTCATTCCAGTGCCTCGTTCCAGCCACTAACATGTGCACTGTTTCCTAACGGACAGCGCACTTGTAAACAGTTTTCAAGAAGCCAAGTACATTCTGGTTGACCACCAGCCATATTTGTCTAGCTCAGCACACAAACCCCTTCCTCTCCTGCGGGGCTGCAGGGATCTTCCGGTCTTGTTGCCAACCCGGTCACAGTTCTGGCCATAATCTCTAATAAATTGTATTTTATGTAGTCCTCCATCCGTCTGTCTCTTTCATTATCTCTCCGTCCCTTCCACAGCTGCCTGCTGCTTCTCATGCACAAGGAGCAGGTTTTTCCAAAACAGAAGCAATTTGTTTTCAAGAAGCATTCACAACTCCATGTTGAGGAGAGGTGAATGTTGGTAAAGCCAAATAATTCACAATTTTCCCTTAAGCATTTATTTTTGAATTAAATAAAATAAAGCATCAAGGGAAGCACAGTAAGTTAAAAAGTAATTGTACGTTTCCATTACATAACTATGACCTGAGACCTTCATAGTAATCTGCAAGAAAGGTTTTCACTTTCTCATAAAGGACAAAGGGATTCTGATTTCCTAAAAGCAATCTCTATCGACTTTCTGAAGGGATTACCGGGCTCTGCTGGTAGGAGCCACGCCAGTTTTAAACTCCTTGCCAAGGAGTTTGTGAGATATACTGGTGCCACTCCGAACTTTGATTAACTCACAGCTGTAGATATATCAGAAGGGAAAATGCATAGCAAGGCGTTTAAACAGTGCCACAGAAAATTTTCCATAAGTAACAGACATTAACATTTCCCCCTTACTATAGACCACTTAACAGGAGTTGATTTGGAACTTCTCACCTCTCTAAAGATCCAAACTCAAAGGTGGAACTAGGTTTTCCTGCCCCTATGCTACTTTCTATGCAGAGTGGGCTCCCTTTCAGGGCAGGGTTCCCTTTCAGAGCACCAGAGCTGAATGAGTCCTTGGAATGATGCGTAGCTGGGAAGTGGGCAACAGACTTGTCTCTGAAGACTTCCAATTACACAGGAGACTGGATAGAGAGAAAGGCACCTTCACCCAGGAACAGCCTCTGGCTTTGGAGTATGTCTAGAAGATGCTGTGGAATTTTTCTTTGCCATACACTGTAAGCCGACCACTAGGTCAGCCGAAACATACAGCTTTTTCACTCAGTACCCAAACTCTCAGAGCCAGTAGAGAAATGCAAATAGGCAATGTCTTCCCATTAAATGATTCCAAGGTATCATATGACGGACCTAAGTGGGTACCACGAGTTTCACATCAGCTCCCAGGTGCCCACCTTGGGGACTCAATTATATAAAACGAGCAAAAAAATTCTTTTAATAGCTACAGATTCATCAACCTGTCAGTATTCAACTGGGTGCTAAATTGTGTAAGTGTCTATTCTCGATGTTTATTTTTTTTTCCTATCCCTCTCTGCCAACATATATATATATCAATACAAATAAAATAAGTTTTAAGAAAGAAAAATGTTTCAAAGAGAACAGCAAGAAACATAAAAGGCTAGGTCGTTGCTCTCCATATGGAGCCACCGGTCCTTTCCAGCATCCTGTGGTGTTTCCCTCTTCAGTATTCATCTAGGATGAGCAGCAGCACTCAGAGGCAGCTGTGGTCAAAATGGGAAAAGGAGGGCCGCGGGCAGCACCGGCCTGGCCAGTGCCTCTGTTCGGGTTCCCTCGCTGGACTGCGGGCGCCCCATCACTTTGTAATCAGAGGATCCATGCTTGTTATTTACTATTTGGCTCACACCCCTGCAAAGTTTATGAGGCTTGGTCAGCCTGCTGCAGAACAAGCACTGTGTATCCTGCAGTCCACTCACTCTCCGGCAGCCTGCCCCTCGGCCCGGAACTGGGCGCTCTCCCACCCGGCTGGCTCACCTTCTCCACGCTGCTCATGGCCTGGAAGTAGATGTTGTAGCCCTTGCGGGGAGCCAGGGGCGGGTTCCAGAAGCCCTGATAGGTCCTGTTGTCGCCCACCGTGAAGGGGGCGGGCTCGGGGAGGCTCCCGGGGGGCAGCTCTGCCGCGAAGTAATAGGGGGAGCCCGCGCTCACTGCGCTCTGGTAGGTGACAGGGACCTGGTAGCACTCCATGGCCCCGGCCTCCCTCTTGGTCCTGTGCGGGTGCAGCTCCTCCACAACAATCTGGTACGCACTTTTGGGGAAAAGGAAAAAGAGAACATGCTTAGACACTCCGGGCACTCAGATTTTTCACATTTAAAACAACAACAAAATAAACATGCCACCTGGTTATGGTGGCGCACGCCTATAATCCCAGCACTTGGGAGGCTGAGGCAGAAGGATTGTAGCAAGTTCGAGGCCGGCTTGGGCTACATAGCAAGTTGCAGGCCTGAACTACATAGCAAGACCCTGTCTCAAAAACCAAACAAAAGAAAAACGCCAAAAAACAAAAAAAACAAAACAAAATAAAATAAAATAACATGTCCTATACAAAAGTACGTGAACTCAGCCTTGATCCCCTGTACGCCGGTTTTCGGCGATTTTGCAATAAAAATAGAATTTCCCATGCATTTTCAACACAAGAAAATTACTGAGGAACTGAAAAAAAGTAAGAAAAATCACTGGAGAACTTTGCTTCTTTCAAATGTGGAGAAATCAGCCACTTAGATAAGAACCCTGATATCCACGCCAGAGACGAAGTTCTGCACCTGATAGCTGCAAATATTTAAAGTTAACATTTTTCTGGAGAAGAAATTAAGGAAGGCGCCGTTTTGAGGCCCCGCGGAAGGCTGACCTGGGGCAGTACTCGGCCCGGGCCAGCAGCTGGCACAGCCTGGACGACAGCGTGTGGCGACGGAGCCTCCGCCTTTCGACCTTGCGGCGCCACCTCCATCAGCTCAGAGCCGTGCAGATCTAAAGTGCAAGTGACACGCGGCAGTGCGGGCACAGATGGACGGAAATCTGTCCTCCCCGCAGAAATAGACCGCTCCCTGCTTCGGGAGTTGTTAATAATAAAATGTTACAAATTGCAGAAACAGATGGCACTTGGCCTACGAAAGCTCCAACCTGAACCTTCTAACACCTTTTTCAAACGTCTTAAAAGTTTCTTACTGTGCCTTTTTCTTATAGAGGACAGAACAGAAAAGCAATAATGTAACTTTAACATAAAGAGATCCCGACTCTCTAGTGACTGTTTTCATCAATTTCTGATGGCATAATATTCTTTATAGGAAATTCTTTAGTTCTTTTTTTTTTTTTTTTTTTTTTGGTTAACCATACCTAGGAAACTATTAATATATTCAAAAATATATGTGAAAATCCTAAAAATTGTGGCAAAATGCATAGTGGTAGTTTGCATAAATTCAGTATCAATAAACTGCACGTTGAATCTTCAGACTTTAGGCAAATGAGCTCCTTTGATTTTTTTTACACAGGGAACACAGTCACTATTCAATGGCTGTCTGGCAGCAATACAGCATTTTCTTTAATAGTCTTCCATAAAAAGGGCAAGAAAGACAGAATTAAAGTGCATGTATGAGAATTGAAAGTTGAGAAATTCTAAGTTAAAAATAAACTCTGTTAACAACCTACATAGATTAAAAGGAATAATTCAATTATAATTTATAAATTAAAGACTTTCTTTTCTTCCTAATTATTAGAGTTCCTGTTTCTCACTAAAATATTGCTAAGATCCTGGAAGATTGGTATCTATCTCCTTATGCCTTGAAAGAGTACGAAAATTGTGCTAATGCCACAATTCCGATTTGACAGGCAACGAAGGCAGAAGTCTATGCTATTACACTAGGTGTGGTGTTTCACTGTCTACAGTCCTGCCGAGGTGGGTCACAGAGCTGAAGGGATGCTACTGACAACGTGCAGGGTCTCCACGGCACCCAGGGAGCTGGGGCGTGCCAATTTTAAGATACAAGAAATCCAGAAGCATGGCCCTAGAGAGAGAAGGAAGGAATGATCGTAGGTGACATAGGCTATGTTAAGGACACCTATCCTGATTTTATTTTAAATTCATATTTAAATTGTACATTTGCCTGGCCTATGGACACAGCCACATATACACCTACATACTGTCCAGATGAATGTAACTTCAAAGTTTTGTTCTAATGAACAATAATGGCAATTATCCACCCTTGTTAATAATTTATCCTAACCCCTAAGAAATAAATTTGTGAATTACCACATACCTCCAGAATAATCCATAAAATCTACTGAACATTCAATTTTACTTATCTCCGTTACACTGACATAGATTCCACATGGCAAATTAGGATACTTCATGCAAGACAGCTTGTGGCTCTCCAGACTTATTAGGAGCAAAGCAGACCGCCAGGGCCAAGAGGAGAGAAGCAGACGAGATGCAATCTGCTCTTTGGGAAAGGACACGGAGCATGGTTTTGCAGAAGCTAAAATCAGCACCTTGAATGGAACATTCAGATTTGGAACTATTCCCAATTAAATGAAAGAGAAATTATTTCCATTTTATAAGTTAAAGAGGT
Organism: Hystrix cristata; assembly: GCA_004026905.1. Lineage (NCBI taxonomy): Eukaryota > Metazoa > Chordata > Mammalia > Rodentia > Hystricidae > Hystrix > Hystrix cristata. The sequence continues at coordinate 49,450 of PVJO010005933.1, forward strand.
TTTTAAAAGCCGTGTAAACTAAGAAAACTATTTCCACATAGAACACAAATACCCTAGTAACATGCGCTTTAATTTGTAATACATCTTTTGTTTACAAATAGTATTTATTCTTTGGTGTGACTGTTAATCCTGATATAACAATATGATTGAATTAAAAAGGCCTAGTAGAGAGGAAAGCACAATTCTGGGTGTGTCTGGGCAGGGTGTAGAGCCACAGTCTTGGTAACACACATGGTCCCTGGTCCTTTTCCTCTCTGGTGCTATTTGCCTGCACTGTTGCCTGGAAGCCATAAAATAAGCATCTTTGCACGACATGAACCTCTGCCACCATGTTTCTGCCCTGGAGCCAGCCAACCAAGGACTGAATCCCCTGAAACTGTGAGTCAAATTCAATCTCTCTTCCTTTAAATTTTGGGTGTTGAGTATTGTGTCCCAGTAATGCAAAGACTGACTAATGCAAATGGTCAGAGAATAAATGAAGGGTTGTATTTTTGTTATAATGGAGAAAACAAAGCAAGGAGAAATCAAGCTCCCGTTTAAATTTACAACCTGAGTCTGTCTTTCTTCTGCGTATTGTACTATACTGTCATGAACTGAGTATTTGTTTTCTGCCCCCTCCACCCCAGGTAATGTTTTGGGAAAGTAATTTGGTTTAGATGAGAGGCCATTAAAAAGAACTGAATTTGCCAATACCTTGATCTTAGACGTCCTATCATTCCTGGGAGAAATACATGAGTGTTGTTCAGGCCATCTAGAATTCTGTTAAAGTAGCTTGAGCAGAATGAGAAGCATACATTAAAAAAAAAAGGGGAGGGGGCCTTTGGAAAACTGGCTTCCAAGCTCATTTCCTAAAATACCCTTTGTGCGATGACTGACATCACACACAAAGCCAGAGGGAGGTGGATCTCCTCAGCCTTCCCCTCCTACTGCAAAACTCTCTCCCCACCAGCAGAAATGTCCTTATACTCAGCTCAGTTTCTGAATATTTTTCAATCTCAACCATAGTCAGCTACACAAGCTGGTCCAGGAACCATCATGTTTTTTGGTTTCTTTTTTTCAAGTGTTGTTTTAAGTACAATAAAGGGCATTTAAATAAGCATTTGTAGAATGAATACATTCTTTTTTTTTTTTCTGATGATGTCTGTACTTGGTTAAGACAGATGAAGAGAATTCTTTTTCTTTCTGTGTATAAGCAATTCACTTGCTTCAAAAATATGGGAGTGCTATTTGAATATGAGAATTTCCTGGGATTTTACATCTATCTATCTTCTGAAAATTATATACTAAACCCCTCTGTGTAGGCACTGAGGTGAAAGTGAAAAAGTCCACCTCACATAGTCTTTACATTTGCTTTTCTTTTATAACATTTTGAGAGTTCTACAGTTGTTAGAAAGCTTTCTAACCCTCTTGAGTTTGATATAATTTAATACAACAACAACAAATCGCATAATATTTACTTTCTTTAAGACCTTCCCACTTACAAATCTGTTGTTCCTCCTGGTAAGCATTTAAAGTGAGTAAGACATTTTTTCATCTATTTATTTGCTATTTTTATTTCTTCATCTGAGAAATGTTTATTCACTTCACATGCTCATTTTTGGATAGGATCTTTAAATTTGGGGGGTTTGATTTTTTTGAGTTCTTTATATATTCTAGATGTTAGACCTTTGTCTGAGGGACAGCTGGTAAAAATGTTTTCCCAGTCTGTGGTTTTCGCCCCACTCTATTAATAATTTCTTTTGCTGTGCAAAAGCCTCTTAATAGGATGTGGTCCCAAGCATTAATTCTTTGTATTGTTTCCCGTGCAGTTTGAGTTCTGTTCATAAATTTTTTTCCAACCCCTATGTGGAGAGTTCTTCCTATTTTATTCTCCAGGAGATTTAGTGTTTCTGTTTTAATGTTTAGATCTTTGATCCACTTTGATTTTAGCTTAGTACATGGTGAGAGACATGTATCTAGTTTAACATCATTGGTCATTCGCGAGATGCAGATCAAAACAACACTAAGATACCATCTCACTCCAGAAAGAATAGCTATCATCAAGAAATCAACCAATAACAAGTGCTGGCGGGGCTGCGGGGAAAAGGAACCCTCCTCCACTGTTGGTAGGAATGTAGACTGGTCCAACCACTGTGGAAATCAGTGTGGAGATTCCTCGGAAAACTACACCTAGAGGTTCCATTTGACCGAGCTATTCCTCTGCTTGGTATCTTTCCAGAAGAATTAAAATCATCATATCACAGTGATATATGCACAACCATGTTCATAGCAACCCAATTTGTAATAGCTAAGTCTTGGAAACCACCTAAATGCCCAACGACTGATGAATGGCTAAAGAAGATGTGGTTTTTCTACACCATGGAGTACTACACCGCCATAAAAAAGGATAAACTAGAGTCATTTGTATGTAAATAGATGTTCCTTGAGAACATATTATTAAATGAAATAAATCAGACACTTATCTGTACACATTGAATTGTTTCTCTGATATGAGAAACCATAAGTGTAAATAAGGACAAAGGGGTGTAATAGATATTAGGTTTAAAAAAAAAAGATAGTATTCAAAAGAGAGGAGAACTAGATAGGGAAAAGGGGGATAAAGAAGGAAGGTTAAAAGAAAAGTAAGACGAAAGGGAAAAAAATGGAAAAATGTAAATAAACTTGCCGTAAATAGGGAGGGGTGGGTGAATGAAAGGGAGGGGAAGAGGAGGAAAAACCAAGATATATCATGTACAGGTACAAAATAACCATGTCAATTATGATCATTATGCATACAATGTACCAATACATGTTCTTGGTAAAAATAAAAATTTTAAAAAAAAGTGACTAAGACAGATTTTCAGTCATGTTAAATCATCTCTCATACTGCATTTTTCTCTTACACTCAAACCAAGCTAAAATCGAGTGGACTTTCTCTTTGCTAACACTGTCTGGAAATACTCCTTTCCAGTTTGAAAATCTTGGCTCATACCTACCTGCTGTGTGGCTGTCTTTCCTTCTAGAAACTCCTCAGCCTGCTACCTGTCCAGCACCCTGGAAAAATGAAAAATGTCTTTCCATGTAACGGCACTGCTCAAAATCCTCCTGTGGCAACTTAATGCCACTAGTTGGGCTCAGTCTTCAATTGGCTCCTTTAGCACGTATTATTTTGAGCTTCTATTTAGATCTTTCCTTCTGGCTCCTGGAGAAGACATGTGTAGCACGTACACAGAGATCACCCATAATTATTTTGACTCCTTAAACAAATGTCTGTACGTAGCAAGGGTAGCTATGAACATAACCAGAATTACGATAGGGAGAAATTGTATTGACCTTGAGAAGGAACTTCAAACTGAGAAGTATAAAGTTCATACTTAAACTATCTTCCCTTCAGTGTTCAATTTGGGAGGTGTTCTCCAACCGTATAGTCTCACTTTTTGAAATCTGTTTCTATCCTTGTTGCCATCTTACTTGTCAATACAAGTTAGTTAAAGGACAGAAAGTAAACAGAAATCAAATTAGAAGTGGTCTGACTAATTACATAGAATGGGCCTGCCCTTTTTTTCATTTTTATGGTTGTCTCATTATTTAATGGTACTTGACTCCAGCTAGATCTAAACCATGATTTGAACTGAGTATTCTGGCAAATATATTCTAAAGCCACTGCAATATTTTTCATTCATTCTACCCCTTTCCCTCCATTCCCCTTAATTACATTTTTAAAATATTACAATGAAAAACTAGACTCAATATACTGGCATTATGAATTTATTCAATGCTCAAATATTACTTTCTTATGTTTAAAAATTAAAAATGGCATTTGCTATGGTAATCAAATTTGATTAAATGTTGGTAGTAGTCATTTTTAGTTTTTCAGAGGCCAAACGATGACTTCTCATCATAGGATTTCCCCTCAGTTTTAAGACTGTAAGAAAACATGGGGGATTTTGTGATCCTATTATTAAATGATCCTCTGTGAGCACAGTTTCAGGTTGCCCAACCTTCTGGTAGTGGCAAAGTAACAAATTACTCAGTGGTGTGCTGACTTCTTCACATTTTACCTAAATGTTTCTTTTGAACTGGAGAAGAAACTGCCTCCCTCTAATGTTTTACTGTTCTCATAAACAGCCACAGTTATTTGTATTGCCTACTGCCAACATTCTGAAGATTAACAGAGTAAAGGTTTAATTATTATCTCCTTAAACAAAAACTCAGTTTTCTCCTGACTTCCTTTTTCTACCTGGAACTAACAGTTACTGAATTAGTAAAGCTCAATATCCTGGCACTACCTTTAACAAGTTCGAGTTCCCTGTGATCTCTCTTCATAATACCTTTTAATATACCATTTCTTCCCATTCCCTTTACTTCCACTATTTCACTAGTCACCCTCTACATGCTTTATATGGAGGTTAAGATCTCACCATTATCTCTTGGCTTACACCTTTATTCTTGCTCTCTTTCCTGATCCCTATAATCCTCCTGAAACTGGTGTGACCAATGTTACCTAAATATACACTACACACTGCCCAGGGTTTCCACCTTCCTTCTACCTAGCTTTTCACTCCTTCCACAAAGCCTTCTCTGACCTGTTTGGTTCTCAGTCCCCTCACCTTGAGGCCCACTGGAGGCAGTTTGTGGTTGGAGATAGTTGAGGGATAACATGGGACGCTTTTTCAGTCTAATCCTGAATTTCCTGACAACACTTAGGATGCCGTAGGCATGTCGATCACAATCAGTGTGTCAAGAGTCACTGTCTTAATGAGATTTACTGCTTGTAGCACGAACGTGGTATATTACAACACTACCTGTTTCTCTACTTTGATAGATATTTTTCAGTTGTACATCTTTTCTTCAATAGATGATAACCTCTTTAAAGACAATGGTGATCATATTTTTAACTTTACTGCTTATTCAATCATTCAAATATTTATTAAATATCTGTTATAGGCTACGAATTATTTTAAGTGCTGAGGTTTCCACACACGTACATGAAAGGCTCTTCTCTCCTGAAGTTTACGTTTCAGTGGAATGCATAAATAAAATGAATGAAGAAATATAACTAGTAACCGCATAATACATCGAGGGTTACCTGCTTGGAAGAAAGGTAAAGCAGGATAATAGAAACAGGATATGATGAAAGTGGAGAGCACGGGTCTGTATGAAGTGGCTAAGAAACACCCGTAGGTTAACAAGTTACCCCAGAATTGTGCAGTTCAAAGGTTCAAACATTTATTATCTCACAGAGGCTGCGGTCGGGTTTTTGAGCAGAGTCTGACTCAGGGTGTCTCATAAGGTCAAAATTGAGTTGTTGGCTGGAGCTGCAATCAGGTAAAGGCCACAGAGAAGATGACGGAAAGCATACCTCTTCCTACTTTCTGGCAGGAACAATTCTACCTACTATGATTCTGTGAAATAAAATCAAATCAAAATAACTGTCCTTTGATTTAACTTGGACCTTATGATCTTTATGAAACACAGTATTATTTCCAACTTTGTTCAAACTTTAAGGCATTTCTCTCTGGAATTCAAGTAAATTCTTTGTCACGGTATTGATTAGGGAAGTCAGGTAGAGACAGTTGATCTCTTTAGATTAATGCGATGAAATAGACTTTTCTGCAGATGGATAACGACAGTTTCTCATGTTCAAAGTTGTGAATATGTGACCAAGTGATCAAAGAGAGACCACCAATATATAACATTTGAACAGAGTTTGATCTGTATTTTTGTTGAGTTATCACTGGACTTAAAATATCAGATGGTGGGGCCAGGGATTTAGCTCAGTGATTAGAGTGCTTGCCTTGCAAGCACAAGGCCCTGAATTCGATCCCCGGCACCACCAAAAAAAAAAAAAAAAAAAAGATGGTATCTTTTCCCTTATTTAAGCAAAAATGGTGGTTTTAACATCTTTTAGGACTATAATCAACATAAAGGTCTAAATTCAAAATTAGATTTTAGCCACAAAATAAAGTAACCCTAGAATAGGTAGCCTCTTGCCAATTTAGAATAGAGTTTACATCTGGCAAATTCTAAAATATAATACACGTTCACTTCTTTTGCCTTACCATAAACAGAATATCAACACAGATGAAGTATTTTGTAGTTGTACAACATTCTGTTGTTTAGAAAAAAATATATAGACATTATGTACCCTACCAAATTGATTCTGAATGTGGGACATATTCATTTTGCATCACGGTAATGACGGTCAAGTGATGTCAGTTATAGAAATAGATTTTTAAAAGGTGGTAGGAGATTTAAAGTCCTAGTTAAGTCAGATAGCAGTTTTCTGTTTTAAAATGAAAGTGAAATAAAAAAAATTAATCTAGCTGAAGAACTACATGTGCCAGGACAGCATCATGCCTGCCACTCGTTAGCACTGCGATGCAGACTTCATAGGTAACAGAAGAGCCACCTGGTTAGAATGGGGTTTTTATTGAGGTGTTTGTTACTTCTGCTGTAACGTTATGCTCTCTCAGATTCCCCTTGTTGAAGATACTGATAAGGTAATATACAAAAGTAAGTCTTCATTCCACAGGAAAAAATATGTCTTCTTTGATTCAGGAGATCAATAATAAAAATGTTTGTTATTATTCACGAACCCTCTAAAACAATACTTTGAATTCTTAGATGACACTTTTCCCCTCTGCTCCCACTTCTAAAATGAAAGTGACATCATCTCTCACTTAATGTCCACCCCATTTCCCTTCCTTCCAAGCAAGGTATGTCCTGCCTCATGCCGTGTGTAGGAGGCACAGACGTGCCTGGGCTTCCACTGCTGCCGTCTTCATGTGGCCCCTTAGCAGTTCTCGCCAGGTCCATTCCTGCTTCTGCCTGTATCAACCTCAGCCCATTCTCCACGTTTGATCACTATGGTCCTTCTAAAACGTAAACCTGATCAGAGTCATTGCTGCTTACCATTATGTGGCCACCTTCAGTTTTCAGGCTGGGCACTGAGCGTCCTCTCCTTCTGGCCTCTACTCATCTCTCCAGCCTCAGCTGCTGTCACTTCTATTACAAACACTTCACTCTCGATGATCAGAACTACTTACGGTTCTCGAATGCACCTTGCCACATTACAAGTCCCATCTTTTGCTTTGTAATCACTTGGAAGGCCCGCGGTTTCTCCTTTTCTCATCAGTCTTCCCACTTTGGTCAATGACCCTTGGATGAGCTCATTTCTCTTCTTCAAAATCCAGATCCATACATCTCCCCCCCCCCGTATTTAATCTGTGATCATTACACACATACTGCATTGTTATCCGTCACTGATTTACAAATTCACTACTCACTCTTATGTGCACATATTAAATCATCTCAGGTGAACTGTATTCCAATTATCCTGCTTAGCTCCTGGCATACATGTTATTAAGTCTATACATTTATGGAAACCATTACTAATTTTAGCTTTCCTAATAGAACTACTACTAAACTAAATGTACAACAACCAGACAGGTCTATTGATTACCAGCAAAACATCCATACAGAGAAGAGGCTGTGATAGGCTGACGTATAGCGAACTTGAGCAGGAAGTCGAACAGTTTCAAGCAGAGCTGGATGGTGTGACTGGGCTCCAAAGGGAGCAGTGGACCAGAACAATTAGTGCTATGAAAACTGATTACATCAAACTGGGTCCTTACTTTCAAAAAAAATTAGAACACTAAATCACATATCGTTATGATAAGGCTCCAGTTGTTGGTAGGGAAATCAAAGGTAGAAATATGGTCAGAGGAAAAGAGACAATACAATCTCACTGGAGGATTCAAATGAGCAGAGAAGCAGGGCTCGCTAGAGGCCAATTAACTGTCTAGCCCGGTTTGGTCTAACCAACCGGCCCCACCTGTGGGTACACTGGGGAAATCTTTACCAAAAACAAAAACAAAACAAGCAAAACAAACAAAACAAAATCCACTAAAAACAGACTTGGTGGGGTTAGATTATTAGAAACCAGACTTTTCAGATATTTTCCCCCAGGTACTAGCATTAATTTTTTTTTTAAAGTTACTTGTTCACATCATCAACAATTATTTTTGTGTGCCATATTCTAAGATTTAGACTTATTTTTTGAGCATGAATCTCACACAGTGCAAAATTTTGAGTTTTCAGCTAGTGACTTAATTCCAGAAAAGGTCAAAAGTGTCAGAGAAAAAGGATACATGATTATCAGAGATTAGTCCCGCACGACCACTAGTTCGGACTACTGTATATCGATCGATTTTGGTAATTAGAAATTATGTGATAACTAAAGGACAAAGTGGAGGAAAGACTTTTGATTTAAAAACGTGCTGTAAATAAGGTACTACATTCATGAACAGCCGCTATGGGCAAAGGTCAACCTGGCTGAAGTGTCACCTGGGAGTCTATGACAAATATGGGAACAGGTCTTGAGATTTGTTGTGGTCATTTTATCTTTCACTGGCATTGCCCAGCACAGTGTCAAGCACTTCATACATGATTAAAGTTTATGGAAAAAATTGATTACATGAATAAAGAAGTATTGCAGGTTATATGATAAAACATAGTAATACAATCATGATACACCATGTTTGTAACTTATACAAAGTAAAACTGAATTCACTCAACTAACTCTTGAATGATAAACGCAAATACTTGGTAGCTCAGCAGAACAGCTGAGGCAGAGCTAGACACCTGCAAGGTGCACTTTATCACAGAGAGGTACACGGGAATGACCGTGATTACTTGTCAATAGAGAAAGATGCTGCATGCAGACATTTTCTCTCTCGCCTCTGGATCAGCAATCGGATTCCCCCACAGATCACAGATTCACGAATAGCGCTGTATATGTACTTTGAATTTTCAATAGTCAGAGCTTCATAAGCATTTAAGTTATAAGCACACTCGCGCACTTTTTCCATAGTGTAGTGTTCCCCTGATTTTTATCCAGACAGGAATCAAGAATTTCCTTCATGACTAATGTTCTTTTACCAATATATTTTCCTTAATTCAGAAAAGCATTTGTACCCTTTCAGTGACTCCAGATAATCTGAATGATAAATACATGCACTTAAGCTCAAATGTATTCATTTCATATGTAGTGGAAAGATTAAATTTATTTTTGTAAGGAAAACATGTATACAACTTGAGATGACTCAGTTAAGAAATGCCCGCACTGATTTCTATCCCTTGATTGAAATCTCAACAGAAGTTTAATAACAAAATGCAGACAAAGTCTATCTTTCTCAAATGAAACTTAAGTTTTCAACATTCATTTAAAAGCAAAATTTGTAAAAATTAAAGTGGTCGGAATAATTTGAATTAATCCCTAAAAACAACAAGGCTCACAGTTTTTTGAAAGATGATGGCTATTGGGCAATATGAGAGATTTTAATAGTGGAAAGATAAAGGAAATGGCAACTTGAACATTAATATTTATTATGGAATTTCTGATAAGGAAAAATTCAGGAGTTAAAAGGGTACACAGGCTTTCCTGGTTATGACTATCCTGCTTTTGTTTCTTCAAAGCTTACTGTTTTTCAATTCATATGAAATTATTCATAACTGATTCACTGCACTGGACAGGAGTTTAGTCCCTTGTCCTATCTTCAAAGCTTTTGCACCAGAGCTATCAACTGAGGAAATGAAATGAAATGGGACTAAAAGAAAAGAAAAAGAGCAATGTTCTTAAACCAGACAACACAGAGGTGAAAGGTGAAGTTCACGAATACCTGGAAAATCCCCTTAGAATTTTGCTCTTCACTCGAGGTCTCTCTTAGGCTTTGTCCAATGGTAAATGAGCAAACAAAATAAAAATAAAACAAAACAAAAAAGAAGCCTTCTTGACATTAATTGTCAAATCTCTTAGAAATGAACCATTTTATTTGTTGCTAAGCAACCAATGTTCTCTCACTGGCTGCTGCCTCCTTTGACTCGTCGTCTCTTACCTGATGGGGGCACCTTTGGCTTGCGCTGGCCTCAGCAACACGGTTATTGTGGTGGCCGTTTCATTAAGAGAAGCATCGACACCTTCATAGTCAGGTAAAGTCGGAGCTGATAAGTTATCAATGAAACAACAAAAAAGTTCAATTACAGGAATACGTCACGGATGGTATGAATACAAGATCCTAATTATCTACCCCTTAGCTTATTTTACAACATAACATTAACCACTGGGCCCTAAGCCCAGGAATCAAAAGCCTACGAAGCCACAAAGGCAAAGCTGTTGTTGAAATTTGGCAATTTGTGGTACACACTCTAAATATTTAGTCAAGATACTTTCGCTTTTAATTTTTTGAGACGTTAAATCAACGATGAAAGGAAGGGAAGAAAATGGTAACAGCGGACTCAGGGATAGCACTGGTGGGTTCCCATGTGGTGCTACAGGGGTCGAGGATTTAGCTCGGTGGCAAGGTCCTGAGTTCGATCCCCCGCACCCCCCACCCCAATGTGGAGCTACAAATCCACATCTGGAAGTGTGAATGGCAGTAGCGGAGGCTAAGGCCACATAGTGAGGTGGGACCGTGTGTGCTTGGAAGTTTGTAGAAAGACTTGGGATTGTTCTCTGGATTGTTTTCATTACTGTGCTCATCACGGAAATATATCAAGCAAGTGTAATAAACGGAAATAGAATTTTGTTTTTTTATTTACCAAGAAATAATGCTTTACAAATAATGTTATAATCTTGAAAAGAAGAAACGTATAAATTTTCACAGTACTGGATAATGTTTAATTCAGGCCTGAGGATTCCTGAAGTGTGTGAAGGAGTGTGAAGAGTGTGAAGGAGTCAACTTCAAATGGCTTTTGATGATTTCTCTGTAATAAGGGCTTTAAGGGAACGTGTAACTGGTGAAAAATGTGCATTATCAGAAAAAAAAACCCAAACTGAGAGCAAATGACAGGTAGTACATATTTTGAAGATTTTCATCTATTCATTGAAGATTTCATCTATTCATTGAATGCGCAGTATGTACAATTTAATGAGAAATGACATAAAAATAAACACAAAGCACGGTCTGTGACATTTAGAGTATTAAGAGTAGGAATTAATGTTTTATGCAGTGTGAAGTCTTATGAACAACAACCAAAACATTATAGCAAAATGTTAAATGGTCAAAGAGAAAAACAGTTAATTTGCCAAAATGGTGGCTCTCATGCTCCTAACGCCCAAAGAACCCACAGTGCCTCTAAATTCCAGATGACTGCAGTCTGGAGTTACTGATTCAGCAGTCTGGGTGGGACGCGAACACGGGCCTTCTGGGAAGTTCCCAGCTGATCCTGCTGCTGGTTTGGGGCCCGTATTTTCAAAGCTCGTATTGGAGGTGGTACAACGGAACAGGAAAGACTTTGGGCTTTAGATAGTGTTTGAGAAGAATCTTAAAATGAGTGTAAAAATTCAGCAAGATGAGATTTTATAGGCTAGAATTCCAGTGAGAGGAACGACGATGTGTGAAGACAGCAGCACCCGGGAGGTCGGCAGGGAGCAGTTTTCTGCACTGGGACTGTGGGGTCGGGGGAGAACGGGGAGGAGAACCTGCCGTGCAGGACCACAGGCTCAAATCACCAGTGAGGGTACTCTGTCTTACTGCACGCTATACAGTAGGATTTGGAAAATATTTCAGAAGGGAGTTTACGTGGTATGAATTTTAACAGACAAATATAGCAAAGCAAGGTTAATTCCAAAGGCAATGACATCACTCAGATATTTCAAACATGTTTTTTACAAAAAGGTCTGAGTGGAAGAAAAAAAAACAGGAAGAGTGACATAAGAAAAGAAATAAATCACTAAATGTCAGTTATTTAGGAGGTAGAATCAACAACATAGACTGCATGCAATATTTGCACATGTGAATGTGTACATGGGTATACATGTCACATGCGCATGTGTAATACTTCCAACTATTAGAAAGTCAGTATTTTAATTTCACTTTTAATTCTTTTAAAATGTTGGGTAACAGAATTACTAGACTTGAAGAATAAATAAAAGCAAATTGTTTTAAAATTTCAAGTGATATTGAGAACCACACTAACCATAAATATTATTGGCCTAGCTGTGATTAACAGTTGTTCCCAATATATAGTGACAGGACCTAAGTTTTAAAGTAAAATAGTCACTGTATTTATGGTGACATAAGTGAAATTGGAGTTAAATAAGTAAAAGAAAAAACTTAGATGGGTGTTTTTAATTACAAAGTTTTTGCTCAACACAACTCAGTACCTGAGACTTGGGAAAAAAATATATATCTCAGGAATGTGCACTTGACTAATGTTCTCAGCTTTATAAACTTATATAAACTTTGAGCTTCCTTTATAGAAAGATCTTACTCGATTATGGCACAACTTCTAACTCTAGAAGACAAGAAATATGGTACATCAGTACATCATAATATCAGAAATGCTTATTTTCTAATAAAGTGATCCAATAAATACTTTAATTGATGATTTAAAATTGTCCCATTACAAAATAAAATGGAAATTTTAATACATTGTTATTTCCTAAGATAATGGGTGTTATTTTAAAGAGTTCGTTATTAGAATATCACGATAAATCAAATGTTATTCAAGTAAACAAAATAGTTAATTTTATTTATAATACAAGTTTTCAAAATCTGTATTATATTCAACACATTTTCAAATGAAATTTTAGCATGAAAGCAATCTAGAGAGTATGCATTTTCCTTTTGATGTAAATGTTGCAAATACAGAACAATGTTAAAAATTGTATTTTGATGTATCACTAATGTATGTAGAGCTGTAGTGAGAAGGAACATAAATCATCTAAAAGAATTCGCAAAGACAAAATTGGTATTTTAATATATTACGTGCCTCACCTTTAAAACATTTATTTTTAAAAATTTAACCCTTTGGGTACATCCATAATATATGTTTATTATAGTACTCTTAAATAAATAAGAAAAAAAAACATATAAACTGGAGTAGATTTAGGGCACATTACAGTGTTACTTCCTAGCAAGAATTGAATCAGGTTTACCTGACAAGTTGACCACAGGAGAAATAATATCTGTAAACAAACTAGTCAAATGCAAGTGGTACAACTGTGAACATAATCGAATGTGAAATTTAATTATATTTGTTTATCAATTTGTTTATCACTAAATTCTCCCAAATGTTAACATTCTGAAATTTAGATGCATTTATGTGATGTTTGTAATTGAGCAACGAAAGCCTGTATTAGTTTAAAATTTTAAGAATGTTAGGAGGAAAATGGGACAAAGGTAAGGTATATATTACTCTAATGCCAGAGCAAGGATCTTTCGGTGTTCTTTTGATAAAATCTATTTATAGTAGAAGTCGGATTCCATAATAATTAGCAACTCTTCAAACGTGTAGTGATGCCTATCATCATTCATAATGAACTGTGAAAGATTTTTAATTTTGTATTGTAATTTTTAAAAAGAACACTGTCGATTAAAAGTGATGATCTAAGAAGTTTTGTGTTTGGAGATATAACTCATAATTTGTATTTAAAAGGCTTTTTTCAAGTGCTTTCAATCACTCATGACTACATTAAAGACTGAATAAGCTGGATGAGTAACATACCACACAAAAGCGGATGTCCGGCACATTACAAACAAGAGCATGTGCAGTCCTGCTCGCGTGCGTACCTGAGATATTGGTGGTCACGTTGATGGCTGTGGCTGGCCCAAAGCCTTTGACAGTGCTGGCTCTGATGAGGAACTGGTAGGTGGTTCCAGGGTGGAGATGCATGAAGACGTGGTGCGTACTGTTCCACAAGTTTGATACGGTCTGGGGAGGGCCAGCCACCGGGACTGCAGGGTCGAATGACCTTATACTGCTGTAGCTGACCTGTTTGAAGAAATACATTTCTTATTAGGTATCCACAATAATTTCCAATAGATTATAAACTCCTTTTAAGTAAAGTAGTATGAAAGGGTATGCTTGTGGAGTCCATCATACTTTTTTCACTTCTTTTTCTTCTTATTCTGATATGGTAATTTCTGGCAGTCTCTATTCAGATTTATTATCTATCTATCTATCATCTACCTATGTCATCTTTCCATCTAAAGATATAAATATACTTATACCTGAACTGAAAAATATGCATTCATTTTCTTCCATCAAAAAACAGTAAAATTAATACACTAAATAGATATGCATACATACAAAATTGTATGATTCTGTATTCTAATGTACGAAATGAAGAAAGGGTTTGACAAATGTTTATTTACATTGCTCAACATTCTATTCAAGAGATATAATAAATTCCATGAATGTAACATTCAAATATGTGAACACAGTCACAATATATAAGTGATTACATATTGTGATTTTCATGATGCATTTCATAGCCACTAAAAATTTAAAAAATGATGCTATAATCGACATTGACTGCATAGGAACAGAACCACACATTTGTGCAATTAGAATCACCCTTCCATTTCTTCTTTCTATATCTGAAAATATAACAATTTATATTTAAAGTTGCAATGAAGTTTTGAACTATGTTTATATTCTATAACATAATTAATATAACTATGCTATATTTCGCTGTTTTGGGTATTAATTCCTTACTATAAAACAACTGACAATGAACTCTCCTAAGGCAGTGTGATGAGAGTTTCATAATTTTATAAAAAGGAAAATGAGGATTTTTTTTGTTGATTGTTCATTATGATCATCAGTAAGCCAGTTTGACAGGGAAAACTAAGCTTTCCTAAAACAGTAACAAAAATCAAGCAATTTCTTTAAGAATTTGAAGTTTTTAGATATACGATAACTGTTTTAATTCTTAAATTTGGGATCAAAAATTTGTAAATTAAAACAAAGGAAAATAATAGTGACTGTAATCCTCCAATTTTGACTTCTAACTTTCAATGCTTCTAACTTTATCCTTTTTGCCCTCTTACTGTTTCTGTCTACATTGCCATTAACTTCCTTGTTCGCCCAATACCTCGTATTGAGTGATGATTCCGTTGGGATCCAAAGGTTCTTTCCAGTTCAAGAAGATCTTGTTTTCAAAGGATGTTCCTTGAAGAGATTTGACGGGCACGGGGCCAGGTACTACAAATACACATATTTGGGGTTAAAAGAAGGCTACATCAGATAGAAAAAATATATCAGGTAGACCAGATAAACATAATTAAAAACAAGTATGAATTAAATATTGTAATGTCCTTAAAAAGGAAATAAGCAACAACGGCAGTCTTCTGACTTGACTCTGATAACTGGGAACTTAAGTCATTCTGTAAGTTCTTAACGCATAAAATACAGAAATAGTTATTTCTAGTCAAAAGAATATTCTATCACCTTAGAGAGTTGCATAAATTATGCAGTCTAGTTTTCTCTCTTGTATACCTCTCATCACATGAAGATCTTATTTGTAATTTGTTTTCAAGAACAGAGATGTATCTCCCTGAAAGATTTTTTGAAGATTATGATAATCCCCTAAAGAGTCTCTATAAACAGAGTTCATAAAATAATGAATTATAATAATTAACACTCCTTGTACTCAAAAGCCAAATCACACAGCACTGAATCGAAATTCCCACTAATAATCATCCTGACTTTTATAACTACACATATTAAATTTTCAGTAATTAAAAAAAAACAGCACTATCATAATTTTTAAAAATTGCTAATGATAAGCAGATGCCAATGTCATTGTTTTGGTCTTTTAAATGAAATACACTTTTTTTGCAGATAAAAATCAAACCATCGAACTTGTTTAAAACTCAGTGGTCTGTGTAAACTTTCATGTTTTTGTTTTTGTTTGGCAGTGCAGGAGACAGAACCCAAGGTCCCATCTGTGCTAGGCACTGTGCTACACCTTGGTCCTTTAGCATGATGCACTTCTGAAGTGTCCACAGGTGACCAGCTCTGAGGAGGCCACACTAATCCTTCATTGCAAAAGTCCTTTATCTGGCGAAACACAGGGGTGATGCTGAGAGATGTGTCAGTTTATGCAGGCAAAATATAGGATATTTTAAAAATCTTTCATTTAAATACCTACCTGCTATTTATTGCACAAACATTGAAATGCTAATCATGCTTTAAAACATACACTAATGTAGTGTACTTGGTTTAAATACTCACTTCCTTGTGAAAATACCAACCCACTATTTGCAAGTATGGTTTCTAATTAATATTTTCCCTTAATCTAACGTTTCAGTGAACTTCACACATGACATTATCTAGAAATGTCGTTTCAAAGGATAGGGCAATTTTGTGAGGATTGAAATAAATTAAAAATCACTGGATCAAAGGAAATGCTTGCTTCGTGGCTAGCAGCATCAAGAAATTCAGAATGATATGCCACAATACAAGATGTATTTCAGTCCATAAGGAGACTAAGAATGATGTTCTGACCTCTGAGACAGGCAACATAATTTGGTCCCTTAATTATGAATTCACAAAGGACAGAAACTCACAGCAAACACTACTGAGGACATGTCCTTGCACCTTTCAGCTGAAGGGGTCCATTTTCCCTTGGCTCAGTTTACCTATTCAGCCTACCAAGGAAGAGGGGCTGGGAGAGCTGTTCACTAAAGCTGCCATGGACACTGGTTTACTCCAAGGGAGTATCTGTTGCTTCTATTCTTCTCAAATGACATAGATTGTGATTGTAATTAAAGAAAAAATATTTCTTGTTTGCTACCTCTCTCTCATACGAGGTGGCAGATGGAGGGAGGTGGAGGTAACAACCTTGAATAGTGAGTGAATGTTTATTTGATGGCAAAATTATAACTGCCTATGTTCACCTACCACAATTAGGCCTATAAATGTATTGTAAAATGACATCGATGTATGTCTAATTGCTCCCCATTGGGAATTGTTGAAAATTCTTGCATAATTCGTCACTTCAAGAGGGATAGAATTGAAAAGTAGCTTCTTTGGAATTTTCGTATTTCTATGCCCTCCTCACATGTGTTCAACTTTGTCAGCAGAACTTACTTCAAGTAGCTGCAAGTCACATTTCAACAAGGAAAATATATGGGAAAGTTACAGACACAGAAGAGCTATACTATTGATCTTTCCTTGGAGTAGTACAACGGGTGGAATAAAGAACTACACTTCAATGAACTGAAGCACACACATAAATAGGTGTGGATGAGATATGGGCACGGATCAAGTATATTCATTAATTGTCTACATCTGAAGGAAGATGATGTGTGTTTACACAGAGCGACACCTCTATCTACTTATGATTTGTGTAAGTACAGCACGAAGTTACTGAAGCTATTTCATGTCAGTCTATAGACTGCAGGGAATGTCACTTCACATTTCCACATCAACAACTTTTAATGGAGACAGAATGGTGGTTTTTGTTCCCCTGCTCATGATTTATATGAGAGCTGTTTCAGCTAATTTTTTGAGTGTAAGAAAGTCATTTAAAATATAACTCTCCAAATGGAAAAGAAAGGGCAAAAGGAGATGCAGGTGGGGCAAGATTACATTAACTAAGCATTATAGTCTTTAAACTCTAATAAACGTACATTTAAAAATAGCTTTGTATTCTCAAAAAGTGTCCCCAAACCAGGCTTTTCTGCTGAGCTAACTTCCTAATATTGATTTCCATGAATGCTGGAATAAAAAATGACAACAAAACCTCATACAAAAAATTCTGTCCATGCATTAAAAAATGCTTGCAATAAATTAAATATAAATTCTACCTTAGGGTTCTGGAGGGAAATCGTTCTAGCTTTGCTCTCATGATTTATGAATGTCCCCAGAATTCTTTTCATATAATTGTATTCTTTTATTAGATGGCTGATAATTTATTTGTTTTCTGTGTATACAGGGCAGTAATAATTTAGTAAGACTGATTTAATCAGATCATCATAATCCATCGATCTTTGCAACAATGGTTATGATTTAGATATTTCCCCCTCTCCGGAATATTAAGACACATCAAGTATTCTGTGTTGAAACTGAAGTTCACATGGACAGATATGAAGACTGAGTTACTTGCAAATATTTCAAACAAGTTACACATCGATCATTGAATACTATACATTGAGAAAGCTACTCACAGGAGAAGGGATTAGTTTGTGACCCTACTGTGAAATAATCACAATGCAACTTAATATCATTAGCACTAGGAAAAACTGTTCAAAGTAGAAGTTAAAAATAAAACTCTGCCTGGAAATAATACTAAAATTCAAACATATAGTTAATGTTATTTTACTTGTACAAGGCTATTTCTGATTAAAATAAAATGACAGTCTGAATTGGTTTGATTTATGGTAAAATTCCAGAGAGATTAATTTCCTGACTATTAATATAGTCATTTGTTTACCCAAAAATGCAGTTAAAATATTTAATGCAACATGCAAAAGATGATAAAATCCTGATTACACTCTTTTAATTGTAGGAACATTAACTAACAAAGCATAGCGAAGGATACTGTCAAGATAAACTGTATTACTGAAGGGTAATTGGCTAAGAAAAGTACTAAACTCATAACTGAGTCTAATGTTACTATAATTAGGAAATTTTGTTTTAAAATTCTGAGAGCAGGCAATAAAATATGTGAATACACTCTTATTACTAATGACATGGCTTACAAAACGCATGGTGTACTATAGGCACCGGAATGCTTGTCCCGCTTCAGAAGAAGAGTTAGAGATACTTCAGAGCGTTTGGGTCTATGCTTGGGTTTCTCATTTCTATTGTCCATCTATGAAGTAGTTATCCTCAACCACTTTTTCGGCACAAACAACTGTGAGTTGTGAGTGTTCACGAGCAGTAGGAGTCGTGGTGGTGAGTGTTTTTAAGTTAGTGTACTAAGTTTGTATTTAAATATTGTTGCCACGTTAGTCAGGAAAAGCTCACACATAATAGCTGTGATAGTCGCATTTGAGTTTCTCAAATGTACCAAAAATACGCTAATCGTTGATAAGTCTTATGCTCATTCCCCGACATTTTAGCAGCTCGAGAATGACACCACACATAGTTTTGGGGTTACCTTAAGTGCTTCCTGCAAAGTTTGAGCTAAATGAAGTTAAAGGGCTCTCACTTCCCTTTATCACAACAAAGCAAAGAAAAAAAGCCACCTGAGTCATTTCTATTTTTTGAGTTGTAAAAATTGAAATAATACAGAATATCTCTGGAAACTGACATATCAATCTGTTCCACGGCAATCTCACACTGGGTAGGCATTAAAAGACACGTCTGAGCCTGACGTTCAGAACAAGAGGGATGTCGGGATGGAAACCTACAGATCACCTGACTTAACTCCTTCATTTAGAGACAAGCGAAAGGGAGTTAGAGGTGAAAGGATTCACTGAGACTGCAGAGCAATTGAAGACAAGATTTGACATTCAGGACCCCTGACTTTCTGTTTAGCTTTGCCTCAGTGCACTCTATATAAGTCTTTATTTTTCCCCATATGCTTTTTTATTTTCCCATATGCTTTCATTTACAAAAGGAAGAAAAAAGAAATGTATTGTGTCACAAGAATGCATTACTGTTATCATTAGAATACTATCATTTATAGATTTTTGTATGAATTCTTGTTGAATCAGGAAATAAATGCATATTTAAATTAATTATATATTATACTGCTACAGCATGTGTTGTGCATATTCGAATTTAACATAAACATTTGTTCTTCTTATTTATTCAGCAGTAACACATGGAAATTGAACAAAATACAGTTCAGTTACTTAGTTAGTAATACGATGCATAAATGATGATAGCCTGCTAATATCTAACAGAGCCTTTATTTAGATTTAAAGATATGAACTGGTTCATATTCAGATTCATATGAACCATGTAAAAGTGAATAAAATAGGTAAACAATTAATTTCGAATATTTTGCAAACAAAGCAACTATGATGGGTTTGTAAAATGCAAAATCCTAAAATTTGTGATTGAGTGAATTTTTCCAATAGGCAATGGATATAATGACATGGATAGTGAAAATCAATTTTTAACATTCGAAAAGAAAAATGGGAAGGAGAACAAGGAAGTGGGGAGAGGGAAAGGAATGAAGGGACAAGAGAAAAGAAGATACAAAGAAAAAATGGAAACAGAGCTTTTGTAAATAAGATGGGGAGGAGAGGTTGAAGGGAGGGGAGGGAATGGGAAAAAGAAGCAGGATATATCATGTACAGGTACAAATTCCCTATGATGAATGTTATCATTATGTATATTTAAAATGTACTACTAAAATTAAAAAAAAATAGGCACCATTACTATTCTCCCCTCTCCCCAAAAAAGATTTTGGTTTAGTTATCACTTCTATCTCACTGCTCACAAAAGAAGGCAACAGAGGTAAATTTCACTTTGTTTTTGGATTCTTCTCTGAGGAACACTTTTGTTAAAGACAAACTCTTTCCAGAGTTGAATGCACTAAGACAATTCAGCAGATTTCAGAATCCAATTCAGTACTGAGTCATCCAGGGGAAAAGTTAAGAGATTATATTTTGCTACACAGATCGGTTTTTGCAAAGTAACAACATGGAAGCGTACCATCTTCATCAGTTTGAATAACCGTCTCTTCGCTCTCCTTCCTCCCTTCTGGGTTGGTCAGGATCATCTTGAGGCTGACGTTTGTGTACGGTGGCAGATGGCTCACGACGTGCTGGGGCGCTTTGGGGTCCATGTCCAAACAGTCTGCCTTGCTCTCATTGTGACCGCGGAAGTAATGGTAGCAGATAGTGACATTAAATGTGTGGCAACGAGTAATATTGTAACCCAGGGATTCCCAGTCCACGGCAATGCGTCTTGCCTGTATTTCGGCGATCTTTAAAGTCTTTGGGGTTCGCATAGGTTCTGAAAAATAAATCAAAGTTGCAGATAGTTGTCAGCTTTATCATGAATGATCTTGGAAATGTAAAACACTGAGCATATTATAGCTTATGCAAATATGGGAAAATGTGTAAATAATCTTGCATTTTCTTTCTTTATTCGCGGTCTTAGTCTTGAAAACTTCAATCGTGGGTTATGATTTGCCAATGAGAAAAGAAATAATATGCAAAATATCTACCCACGGTACTCAAAAACTTGGCAGAAGAATGAAAAGCTGGAAATGTAGCTATAATACCTTGATAGTTGTCACTCTTGTTCCTGCCCGATTCTCTGTCTCTCTCCTCTCCTGTCATTGCTGAGCAAGTGAATTAGCTAATACATCATAATGGATAAGAGTCATCTTGTTCTGCTCTATGATTTGTCATGTCACTCAGCCATGGTGTATACTAATTAGTCTAATTGTAGCACTAAACTACCATTTACAAAAAATGACACGGATATTAATTAACATTAATTTTTTCAGTAATGATGTTGTTCATCAAAGCCAAAAAAACAATCAGAGACAATTAAAAGAACACATGTGGATAGTGACATTATCTTCTTTTCTTCTTGATCTCTTTCTGAATTTTTCTGGAAAACACTAAGGTCCAACAACATATTTGCTGTTGCCCAAACCAAACTGGGAGGCAAGTTTTCATTCAACTGGAAAATGTTGGCACAATGGATCATTTGGACAACTCAAGTTCATCCATCAGTGATTCCCACATGGACTCTTTCCTCCTGCAAGACTAACTTGAATTGTCTAACTTAACCAAAATAATTACTGTATGAAAGTCATGGCCATGGCAAAGTTCACACAGTAAAGAAATCAATACACAGCAAAACAGTAATACATTGATCTGACAAAAATAAAAAAGCCCAGGCCAAGGTCAAGGTCCTCCTGGGGGCTCCTTCACCTCACTGCAGACAGTCGATGCTCATGCTAAGTGGAAATCAATAGGGAAGAAAGAAAAAACATTTAATAGAAAATATTCCAGATTGCGTGTCTTTGTACATTTTTATTTTAGGGATTAAAATCTCAGTTCTATAAAATAATCAGCATGCCACACAGATGGTAAGCCCAAATTAGGAATCCACTTCAATGTATTTAATGTGGGATCTGAAATAAACTCTGGTGGCCATTTAATTTAAAAAGCTCAAAACTACAAAAATGTGCACCCATAAATTCAAATTAAACTTTGGTAAAATGGAATGGCTAGTCTTTAAAGGTTATTTACAATCTTAGGACTACTTATAACATCCAGCCTCAATCTCTTACCACTTTTGTTTCGTGTGCTACCCTAAGTTTGTGGACAGGCTGGAAGAAGTATAACTTTTGTTAAACTGCTTTATCTGTCTTAGCTTGAGGCTAACATTTTCCTTACCAGGTGCAAGAGTAGAATAGTGATAATTTCACTTCAGACTCCTTAGACTGAAGACCCTGCCTTTGGCACCACTGTTCATGAGCTGGACAGATAGTTCTAATAAGAACAACCTTAAAACTTCCCAGAAAACAGTGACTTGGGTGCCAACTGATTGCAAGCAGATCCCATCCATTGGCCTGAGCCAGATTTTGCTCTAAAAGTATCCAGAAAGAGAAAGTAAAATTTCCCCCTAAGAATACACCTGGGGTATATAAATGTATAACTCCAACACAGAAACACAAATGCACCAATAATATTTACCATTTATGTAGTGATTTTAATTGTTTCTATAGACCCTTCTTTTTGAATCTGACATCTTCCCTTTCTATGGAATTTCTCTATTTCTGAATCTTTCACCAGTCTTTTAATTTTGTTTCACTATTTAGTTTGCACTTATTCCACAATGTAATACATTTTTCAAAGACAAGGTAGTTCTAAATCCTCAACTCTTACATATCAAAGAGTCAGCAAAAGATATGTTTATGGCCAATTATGAACAAATTACGTAGAGCTCACTGTGGGAATTCTGTGTATTTAACTGTTGCTTACTTTGTCGCTAAGAGTCAAAGAATCTTTCAATGAGGTTAATGTTACTTGCAATTCATATTTTTCTCAATGAATTAAACAAATGTTGCAACGTGCTTAGCAGCTGATAAAATAGACAAACACAATTCTACTCATATCAATATTCAGAAACATAAACGCAAAGTTAAACTCACACACACATCCAGAGGATTGAGAGTTACTGTCTAATTACATCTTCTCTTCATTGGCATATGCCTTTTTAACTTTTTTCACCTTTTATTGAGGTAAGACCTTCTCGAATGTGTGTATGTTCACATGCATACATATCCTAGATATATATGTATGTACATAAACAGATATATATATACATATATGTATACATACATATATGTATACACACACACATACACACATGATAAACACACTGCGGTGCAACCTCTCAGAATTCTGTTAGGTTTGCCACAGGTAGACAACTGCATGCACATGAAATTTTTATAAACAGCATTAACTTGATAACAGTTCTACTCTAATGAAACCTACGAAAAGAAAATGTCATCAAAACATTCAACAGTGTATTTGCTTAAATGTCTCACCTTAATACATTATTTCTAATGTTCCACCAATATTTCTAATATTCCACAAATAACTGTATTTCTGAAGTACGGCTACATACATAAATAAAAACTTTGACTTTCTAGGTCAGAATAATTGCTTGAATTGTCATACAATAACTTCAGTCAGAAAGACACTGTTGGGAAACCACGATGTTACAGAAGAGTTGAGCATGGTAGGTACTTTGAGGATTGAATAATTTAAAGAAATGACTGAGCAGGATTAAGCGCACATTAAGAGACTGCAGTAATAATATTTATAACAGCAGTAATGCGAATTACTGTGGTGGTGGTAAACGATAGGGATCACATTTGTCAATGCAGTACCAGTCAACTGATTTAGAATTAGCCACATGCTTATCTTTAATTTTTGATTATAATATTTTATTAAGTATTTTATATATGTGCATTTATATAATAGTTCTCTCTCACTTTTCTGCTGAAAGGAAACTTGGTGAAAAAGAATGAAATGGAAAAGTTATAGGACATAATTTTATCAGGAACTTGGGGGAAACTGCAGTGGCGCAATGGTCATATAAAAATGTTGAGATGAAGTTATCCATCATTATTAAACAAAACAGATTATCTATTATAAAAGGATACTAACCCCAGTGGATACTACAGTGAATAAAACATAATAGTAGACTTTGAGGAGCTTGCCATTTATTTCTTAAGGATGATAAAACAAGAAGAAAAAAATCAACAAAGGTATACATAAGTGACATATGAATGGAATAAAATGCTATAGGAATACAAGAGGGAGAAATAACTCCCACCTGTCAAGTGGAAGAGACATTTGAATTAGGTCTCAGTAGACAGAGCTAAGATCTGTAGACAAAGTTTGGGTAAATAATACAAAAGAAGAGGAAACAAAATGAATAAAAACAATCTAGTAATTCAGCATCATTTATTTATTGGCCAAGAAGTATACTACGAACTAAGAAAACCAAGATCAATTTGGCAACGTGCTGGTCTACAAAGCAAAGCATGCGGGCAATACTTGAACTGACCTGTGTTTTTAATGATTCGGGGAGCAGTCCGAAGAAAAAGAGATCTAAATGGAGGCATCAATTGACCTTAGTCAAGGTATGGGGTAGTTCCACCCTTCCAAAGACAGGAGGAAGAAGAAAAGGGAAGAAAAGAGAAGGTGAGGAAACAGAGAGGAAAAGAAGAAAAGAGGAGGAGGAGGAGAAAGGGAGGCATGACTCCGAATCACATGTCAGCATGAACGGGTGAAGACTTGCCTAGCAGCTAGCTGAGTGAAGCAGCATTCTCATTCTGGGTGTGTCTGCGGGTGACTGACAGGCAGGCCGGCGAATTGAGGGAAGAAGCTCCACCCCAGATGTGGATGGCACCAACCAATAGGCTTGTAGCCTGGACAGACTAGCAAGGTAAAGATGCGGCAAGTGTTCCCATTTTGGAAGAGCTCCAGTCTTCACCGCTGCGTTTGGGTATCGCTCTGCAGGTTCTTCAGTCTCCAACGCAGACTCCCACCAGTGAGCTTCCAGTGAGCTCTCCGGGCTTCAACTCGGACTGGAGCTGCCTCCTCGGCCCCTCTTGCTCTGCTCTTCCATCTTCTTGCGCTGAGCAGCTGCAGGATCCTTCGGCTTACCGTGCACAGGTGGATATTGTGGACTCTCCAGCCTCTGATCCCATAAACCTACCTAAGAAATTCCCTTGTGTAATTATACGTTGCTTTCTATCGATTCTGTTCCTCTAGAGAGCCCTAATATAGGAGGGAAGAGAATGGTGGAGAGAAAAATGGGAGCAAGAGGAATAGACAGAGACAGACAGACAGTGTCTACAGTGAGCTACAAAATAAAATGTTAATCATTCAGAGAGAGTTACAAAAAAGTAGTGCCTATTTTAGTTTGACCCTACTGCACTTTATAGATGAAAGAGTGAATTATGAAGAAGGCTATCATTTTTCTAGAGGCCCATTAATTCGAGAGCAGAGGCTAGAATCAGAAACCAGAGCTGAAGACAATTTGACTCACCAGTCTGGGCCCTGCCAGCGGCCATCCTGACCTAAAAGCCGACCCTCATTCTGCAGATTCTCCTGAGAGTCTCTAAAATGACGGGGATTTAACTTGGCTTGTACGTGGTACCCACATTGTAGTTGCACTCACTAAATTTTGCTAATTAACTATGCACACAGACATACAAAAACATAAGGCTGCACACCTCTCCTAATGCCGTTGTGCACAGATAAGACACCCACTTTGGTCTGGCATGTGAATTAAATACTATTTGCTCTCAGTTCATACAGGTATTTTTGATATCCAAGAAATTCATTCTATTGAATTTGTGAGTAGATTTTCCCTATATTTCTATCTGTACTCTCACAGTTCATTAATTAGAGATAAAGAAAACATGAAAATCATGCAGCCCAGTCTTTTAATTACATTAATTCTTTTTTTCTTTTTGGTTTTTTGAGACAGGGTCTTGTTATGTAGTTCAGGCTGGCCTTGAACTCACTATGTAGCCCAGGTTGGCCTTGAACTCATGGCAATCCTCTTGCCTCTGCCTCTCAAGTGCTGGGATTACAGGCCTGTGCCACCATGCCCGGATAAAGGAATGTTAAGGTTACGCTTTTATTTAATCTTTATAGACTCAGCCATTAGAATTGATCTTGACGCACTATAGTCCCTAAATAAACATTTTTGAAAAAAAAAATTAGGTTCAGGTTGCAGAAACTAGTTTCCCAGAATTATGCTCCACCTGCCTGGTTTTTCAATTATCAGCTTTTTGTGAACAATTTATGTGTTATAAACGGCACCGGAAAAAACACAGAATCTAGACATCAAAGACTAAAAGCTCAAATTCATTTTCACATGTGTAAAAAAAATGAAATGGTTGTGTTGTTCTTAGGAGATTATGTCACAGAATTAATGAAAGAACTTTGAGAAAGTGATAAAAGCATGTGCAGTAGTAACTGGAGGAAATTCTATGGTAAATTCATGTCAGAACCATCATTTGCAACACTCTTGAGACTAGTTCTGCCTCTAAATCTGGCTTTGATTTAGGGAGAATGAAAAAAGTCGTGCCTATTTTCATTCTACACTACTCCACTGTGTTTTCCTTCTATTAAGTTGGCCCCCATTTTTGTTCATTAAAAATTTTGCTTCTACTGTATGTTTAAAATTTGGTAACCTAAAGTTTTACCAATCATGGTCTGCACTTGTGCTAGAAGAGGGAAACATGTTCATATAGCTATATATCTCACTATGGCTGTGTGTGTTTGTTACAAGAAAGGAAAAAAGGATTGCTTAACGAATTTAATGAAAAGTAGAATTCAGGGACTGGAGACATAGCTCAGATAGCAAGGTTCAATTTCCAAGACCACAGAAAGGAAAAAGAAAAAAAAGAAAAACAAGGATTTACCTAAAAAAGCTGAAATTATCTATTTGGTAGAACCCAGCAGCATGGTTTCTTTATTTTGTACAATAACTTTAAGCCATACAGGATTAAGAAAATGGCAAAAGTTTAACCTCAGTTTGGATATTAATGAGTTAGAAACAGCTCAAATTTAAGATGGTAACAGCAAAAGCATAAAAGTCAAACTTTCTCAGATCGTTCTATTTCTTTTTTGAAATCTGCATTGAATGCACACACTCTTCCAAGTGTTTGTACTAAGTCACCAATCAGAACTTTTTTAGACTGGCTAAATCATGACATAGGACTGAATAACTAGAAGCAAAATCCACCCCTTTTCTCATTCTGCTCTTTAGCTGATGGATCTCAAGCTCACTTATTCTGTCTCCTGTGTGATTTACAAACACATTGGAAAAAATCTCTCTGCTATTCATTTCCAATAAATCCTAAGAAAATATGTCCCTACTAAATTAAAAAATGCATGTAATGAAAAATGTCAGAATTATATGGCTTAATCTTCCCTGCCAGAAGTTGATCACTAAGGTTCACCAGCTTTTCCCATTTCTTTTTAGCTTTCTACTGTCTATTTTTTAGTTGGCACAGTCAGCAATGCTACGTGAAATCAAGATGAAGAGACAGAAAATTTACACACCAAATCTGTAGCCGGCATTACATGATAAGCACGTGAAGAAGTAACATAACACTGCCTTCACTTAAATTCTAAAGAGAATAAGCACAGAATTTATGCCTGTGGTAACTTACGTGTCAAATAATTAGCACAACGTGATCAGAAAAAGGAAGAACTACTTGATAATTCTCTAAAGTTTAATGAAAGTAGAGGCAAGTTGGAGAGCGAACCCATTGACTTTGAGTTACCTATCAATAGCAAGAAGGTTCAAAAAGTTGTTCTAGTCAACAGATGAAAGGAATTAAAGGTTTTTGGTACTTGCTAAATAGCGCGTGGCATGGCACGTCAATATTCATGTCCTTTTGTAGTAATAATCTCGAGTTATGCGGAAGAGTTCTGAAAACAGAAGCTTTAGTAGCTTCAGGAGAATGGAGGGCTGGAATTATATTTCCCTAGAATCAGTTTTTAATGATAAAACTTATTATCCAGCTGTCAGTCAGAGAAAAACACAAGATATCCCAAAGCTCCTGCCAAGAAAAAACAAAACAAAATGAAACAAAACAAAACTGGAAAATCTTGTCAAAGATGTACACAAACTGAGAACACTGGAGCATGACAGGGGCTTCTTGCTCCTGGCTGTCTTTTCATCAGAACTCTTAGAAGCTTTGCAAAACACTATTTCCATTGCATTTATGGAAACACATACAGAAAGTGAATTTTCTGACTGTCAGAGAAAACATCTGCTAGTGTGAAATAAAAACAAATTGAGATGAAATTTCTGAACACAAGTGAACTTATTTAAAAATAATTTTTAGAAAAAGCTGCTACACCTTGGGAAAAGGAAAATTTAAGATGTTTGGAAGACATTTTAATCTAGCCTTGCTTCGTGTTTTTCTTCTTCTTCTGGTTAGCAATGAGGATGATGGAGATTTTACATCTCACATCTTTTCAATGTTACAGCATCATTAGCGATGTCGAAAAGATTTCGTCTCCACTCCCACGGGTCAAACTGAATTAATGGTAAGTTGCAGAGATGACTTGATCAGTACTGTAACGTGCGGGCGCCGCAGGACCAGGGATCATCATAAGCCAACCGTCAGGCCTTTCAGCTTTCTGGATGAGTGGTTGAAGCGACAGGCGTGGACTCGAGGGAGAGCGAGCAGTCGGGGCTCGTGGCTCACTCAGCTCCACCCCAGTCCAGTCATCTACATGGTGCCGCCAAAGCCGCAGCAAGCACATCATCGCACAAAGCCGAAGAAGTCATCCCCGCCGCTCTCCAGGGGCTTCCTGAAGCTCATCGGAGAATTCGAATAAAATTAACACATTTGGGTCCTCTCTACAACGATGCCAAGGAGACTGTTTGATTTTAAAGAACAATGCTGCCAAAGTGACATTAAAAAAAAAAAAAAGACAAACATGATTTTTTTCAACAGATAAATCTCAGGCATGTCTATTCCTCAGATCAAGTTCTCAGAATGTGGGTAGTAGCAAATGTGAAAATGGTTTAATGATTTCCACTTATATTTTCATATGATATTAGAGTATTTTGGGCACGAATGTGTGAATCACAATTGATGAATTCACCTTGATTCGTCTCTGAGACTGTATAGCACATGTATGTGTTATTTAAATTAAACTCTAAAGTATTTTCTAAAGGTAACTATATGTACTTGGAGAAAATACAAAATAGAAAAAGAAAGATATTTTCTTAATTTATAGAAGAAAATAAGAAGAGAATAGCCTACTTCTGTGGAAACAATCTTTATTTTTCACTCATTTTGTAGCAACAGTATAAATCATAGATAAAGTAGAGTGATTTGTATGTAACCCTTAAAAATGTAATATGTAAAACACTGCTTCATTATATGCAGTGTAAGAAGCAAGGTGACTTTATGAAAGCTACATATAGTAATAACAAAATTCTAACGGGATTTTCAATGCCTCCTTTATCCCTAAAAGAAGATAAATTACCCATCTCTTAGGTTGCTCTGAAAAATGACATACATATTTTGTATGCCAAGTATTGTGGTTGGCCTGTAGTATATGCTTCGATTTTTTATTTTATGAAAAATAAAGCAGATAGTTCTAACATGTCAAGAGCTAATGAAAATAGAACCTAAACCCCCAGTTTTCCTCCATGGGATTTGCAATGATGACTTCAATTCTTCATCCCTCCTGTATTCCCAGTGTTTGCTGCGTGACTTTGTGAATCTTCACATCAAAGATACAGGTCTTTTTCCTGATCCTTTGAGTTGGGCCTTGCCTTGTGGCTTGCTTTAGTCAAAAGAATGATGCAAAAGTAAGTGTTTGTGAGGTGCCTGGTAAAATCTCCAAAAGTCCTGAGCGCTCTGCTTGCTCATACACCTTCTAAATATGAAGTGCGTGTGGAACACAGCCGTTACCACCAGTGTACCAGAAAAAGCCAAGCGGGTCACCTAGTGCCACCACTAGCAGATCTGTGAATCAGCCAAGATCAGAGGTACCTGGATAGCCCTTCCAGAAGTGTAATAAACATAGCTGCACTTATGCCTAATCTCTGTTTAATGAATTACGTTACGATTTATGTGAAGATTGTGTGAATGCTAAATCTACATAGAGCAAACAGTACAGTAATTCAAAAATTTTATTTCTATTCTGTTTCAGTTAGCTTTCTCCTTGCTTGACA
Source organism: Hystrix cristata (assembly GCA_004026905.1). Classification (NCBI taxonomy): domain Eukaryota; kingdom Metazoa; phylum Chordata; class Mammalia; order Rodentia; family Hystricidae; genus Hystrix; species Hystrix cristata. The sequence continues at coordinate 79,381 of PVJO010005933.1, forward strand.
CTACTCAGCACCCAGAGTTCCAAGAGGATTCAGTCCACGGTCAACTAGCTACAAGACAAAAACACCACAGTGGAAAGGTGGGATGGCTGGGAAGAAAAGCGGGGGAGCACGGCCACAGGGATGGGGGAGACAGACAAGTCCTAGACCTCAAGGCCTCACCTTCTTGACTCATGCTGACCCGCACAGGAGAGTGCTTTACAAGTGACACGGGTGGGGGTGGTGTCCCCAAACCCAGTCATGCTGACATCCCACCCTATCTGCTACACCTCCTAACGGGTCGTGCTGAACTAGGACTTGCACCTTCCGTAGTCTGTTTTTAATATTAGAAAACATCTATTAAGTACTTAGTATGTATAGACACAGTTGGGGCATGTACTTCAAAACATGACTTCTAGTGCATGTATTTTTGTCTTCATTTTCTGAATGCTGTTTGAGGTTATTTCTTTCATATGTTCCCACAGAGATTAATAAATGTTAGAATAATGGCAATTCATGAGTCATAAGATATGTCAATGTTTTGTTCTAACCTACAATAAGATAGCAGGTTACCAGTAACCCATCCCACCACTGCAACTAATATGTATTAAAGTGTTTTAATTTTTCATGTCAGAGTGCTCATAGATGCAATATAATAGCCAATCTACAATATAACCTAAATTTCTTTATATTGAATGACTAGGATGGACAGAAAAATACACTTATATAGATATATATTTTTCACCAAACCTTTCTTATAGTGCTAAGATGTAAAATGTATGTTTTTCTCAACTACATATTCTTTTGTAAACATTTTAGTACTTGACTAAGTCAATTAGTCCATTTAAATCAGGAAAATAATTGTAAAGTACATTGGTTAATGGAAGGTTAAGAAGGCCCAGTTTAAGTGAGGCCATTTTATGACATGGAACTTTCCTCTCAAAGAACTAACCATAAAAACCACATTATAATGATATTCCAAGTATTTCCCATTCATTTTGTTCTTTAGAAAGATTATGATTTTATTACAGCAATTTAAGTGTTCCTTTCATTTCTTCTAGAAACTACTTATTAAAGCGGTGGCATTGTTTTTTATCGTGTATCTGGAGAAAAGAGAAAATTTCTAAAGTATGATAGAAATAAGCTGTACCATATAAGTATCCAAAGTGATCATGACTGTTGATACACTTTAATGCATTATATGATTTTACAAAAATACAAGTGCCTGGTAACATGTTTGCTTTAGGCGAATTAAAAAAAAAAGATAAGAACTGCAGGGTTGAGGATTATTTGTCTATTTCCCTTTCTGAAGTCACCATTTATTCTATACTTTCATGCATGATTAACAGCTTGTGGACCCTTCACATACAATCAATAGTTGTGAAGTTTTATATTAGGTTTAAAGATTAGACAGTCTTGATTATAAATTTTATCGATTTGTACAGCTTAGCTGCAGAAATCCCTGTCCTTTTTTTTCCGGGTTTAAATTAAAAGGAGATATATGGCCGGCACATACCAGAAATGCTAGTGTGATTATAAGGTGTGACCTCCTTACACACATTCCTCTAGATGAATAAAACTTATCTCCCACACTAAAACATGAATCAGCATGTCAACAAGCATCAGGCTGAGATAGTAAACACAGTGAAAATGTGACAAAATGAATTACAAAATCCAAGGAAACCTGACTAAGACTATAATTAATACAGGCAACTTGCAAAGATTAATTGCTTTAGCTCGTCTGTAAATTAGGAAATTGACAGAGATAAGAATAATGAACTCTTTAACTTCTACCTGGAAAATCTGAGCCTCTGTTAAAACTGAAGACTCACAATCTCTCTTGAAGTAAAGGAAAGATGACAATTTTTTATTACTAGAAGAATAAATATGGTCGTTTTAAGGTTAGTAAATAAACTTACTATAACATTAATAACCAAATCTACTTTATGAATATTGTCACCTCAAAACCTATTAAAATACTACTGTATTTTTTGTGTTCACTATTTTAAAGTCAGATGTTGTTTAGAAAAAATTAGTAAACATCTAAACAGTCAGAAAACATAAGGAGAGGCTAATATTTCCAACTTCAAAATATTACTTTATCTTTCTATGCTATATATTATGGGTTTCTAAACATCATTTCACCTTTTTCTCATGGGAAATACTTTCATTATACAAGCTGATTATGACCCAGATCTGCGTAAGTTCTTTATATAAGAACACATATACCAGAAGTAAAGGCGATTCATCTAGATGTGCATCTGAAAGCTTTCATTGCCTTACTTTTTAAAAACTAATACACAGTAAGTTTTAGAGCACAGCATGCCCCAGGACAATCTGGAGGGCTAGTCAGATGTCCCAATGCATTTACCTTGGCCGTGACAGGAAATGAAATCCACTTGAATTATGTAAGTCAAAGAGTAACTTGTGTGTCATTAAATATTTTATGCAAAGTATTTGGTGGTGATGTTTTCTACTAAAATCTACTGATACCTTCAAACGATTCCACGAGAAAGTATAGAAAATAGACAACATGTAGAAATGATAAACTAGAAGATGGTTTTCCTTTGTTTCTATAAGTCTTGATAAAAGAGCCCTTTGAGAGTCTATGTGTAAGTTCATAATCTTTACAGATACTCACAGAAGAACTGTAAGCAAAGGAGAAAGTGTGTAAAAGCACCCTAGAATTACTTTATGTTTGTTCTGTAAGAATGTTACTTAGCAATCACGTTCTTTCTATGTCAAAGTGTTTATTACCACCAGCCCGTTGTGTCTTTACTTCTCACCCTGAATTTTGAACAGTCTGTAGACTTCCACCTGGATGCTAACATACAGTACTTATCATTTGAAACTAGTTCTGTTTTCTTATTTCTCTGAGTCTTTAATTCTAAGTGTCCAGCTTTTCTTAAATGTTTTAATCCCTAGCCAAAACTTGGACCGTATCAATGGCTTCTCCATTCCCCCCATAGTCCTTTGACAAATATATTTAAAACATCATTTTATAAGATCACTAGCATTTTTTTCTCCCTCTGCTTAATTCAAACTCTAGTTTTCTTTCACTTGAACTATTAGGAATTCTTGCAATTGCTAATATTTCCAATGTACTTTTCACCTGGATCTCTCAAAAGGCAGTTCTTATTATGTAACTCTTCTAGTCAAAAAAAAAAAATGGAGATTTTCTAGACTGGGAAAATATAATAAAATTCCATATCCTAAAACCCAAGGAACTCTTAATACAGTGTATTTTGTCTCAGGTACTGTATTTTCTCCAATGCCCACACTCTTGCTAATCAAATTACCAGATTTCTAAACTTATGTAAAACTGTCCGACGTGTACTGCTTTCCATTTCATTGTCTAATTAGAAATCACTCTGCCTGTAGATTTTCCTTTTCAAGCACATGAATGTGCAGTTCAAAATATACTCTCTTCAGAGCAAAAGCTTGTCCAGAAAGCCTGATAGTGTAATAAGCAATCTTTAATCTTCAGACTTTCATCCATACCTCAGTTCAGGAATTTAACGCACAGTGTCTTTCATTTTGTGTGTCTATATATTCATGTCCTCTGTATCAAGATACAAACTTGAAACCAGAAACTGTGCCTGATACAAACAGTTCAATAAACTGTTAAAACAATGAGCAGACATCTTTAGAATACATAGAAAACTTTTAAAATGCAGAATAAACTCTCAGATTAGTTCCTACCAGACATTTTAAATATTGACATCAATTACCTTTATGAAATATTTAGCAAATAAAATAAGCCAGACAAGTGGGCCAAATGGGCCAAGCTAGTTGCAGCACCAGAGATGACTAAGACAGAACTTTTTCTCTTACCCCACTCTCACTGGGATGAACGCGCAGGCCCACGAACAGGAAAATGCTAATTTAGTGCAGTAAGCTTAAAAAGCACCACTGGGGCAAAGAGGTAAATAGAATGTAAAATCTCTTGTGATAGCAAAAATAGCATCTCATCATAGAAGTAACTAGATGTTATCCAAAAGATGACGAGGTGTTTTCATTGTGAATATAGAGTTTATGAAGCATCTTGAGAAATAACAGGGTTCCAGGGAATTCACACACTCGAGTTAGACAGGGAAGAATATCTACTCACGCTGGTAGACTTCTACTATTTCTGTTTTCCTGTATTCCAGGTAAATCAAAGTATGCATGGGGCAAGTGACTAGTTTTAAGTATCAATCTCCAGGTGGACCTCTCCAGACTCATATATTCAGTTGCTTGTCAAGCATCTCAGCACGATTGTCTGATGGGACTCTCAAACAAGTATCTCCAAATCAGAGCTAATTCTATGCATCAGCCTATGTGAGCAAAATAATTCCAGTTACAATTCCAATTGTGCAGGCCAAAACCCTTGGACAGGCCTTTTTTCATCTGATCCTGCACATCTATTTCATCAGTCAATTCTTTTGATCTCCCTCCCCAGTGCGTTTAGAATCTGACCACTTACTCATGAATTTCCACAATGCTGTTTATTTGGCTTAACCATATCACTTTTGGCTGCATTTAGTGACACTGCCTCCAAACTAAGTTGGTGTGAACTCTCATCCCTCTTTTGCCCCTCTGTCTCAGAGCTATCAGATGGATCCTAACCCTCCAGGGACAAGCCCCTAACTCAGGGCAAGAGAAAGTCTTAGCGAGTGACAAGCCAAGTCCTCCACCTTCTGCCTCCCAGCGCGGCTGCCTTTCCCACCCCAGGCAGGGGTTCTGCACTTGGGCTTTTCCCTCTGTCTGAGTCTTACTCTACCAGATAACCACTGGTCCCACTTCCCAGCCTCATGTAGGGGTTTATTCAATGTCATTTTAATGATGTGTTCCTTGATTGTCTTATTTAAAACTTGTTATTCATTTGTTTCTTTTACTCCCTGACATTTATCCCTTTTTTTAGTCTTCTCATACTAAACTGTTTGGTACATAAACACTTCTGAATAAATACCTGGAATGGTAAATGACTGAATGAATTCATCTATGAATTACTGGATCAATGGTTGCATTTTCTGCAGTCAATAAATGCTTGGCACATAATAAGTGGGTTTCATCATTGCTGACTGAAGATTAAGCTTTAATGACAAAAAAAGCTACCAATAAAATCCTATGTCTGAACTTACTTATGAGATTTCAACAACTAACCAGACCTATCCTCTTGAAATAGGCTCAACATGTTTAAAGCTTGAGGAAGTAAAGGTTTCAAGTGAATATCAAAAATGTCAAATTCCTGGGTGAAATCAACTGAGAAGAAAGCAAAAGGTTATAACAAACCTTTCGAAAACTAAGGTGGAAGATCTTTGACAGCAGGAAGCACACAATTAATGACAGTAATCTGAAGAATATTTAAAACATTTTCCCTATCATAAAATCAGACTTATGATATTCATTCTAAAGTGCTTTTTTTTAGTTTTTTGATCTTTTAAGTATTTTTTCTTATTTTTTTCGACTGAAAACCAAGTTTCTTTAGGACAAGGAACATATTTACTACTTCACTTATTTTTTATTCAGTGCTTAGCATAGGGTAAGAAAGCAATGAATATATTAACTTTAAGCAATTTTACCCTAAAGGAGGTGTTATGAAATCTGAGGATTTTGAACATCAAATATCAAAATAAACCTTATCGAGTTTGAGAAAGAGAACCTTGAAGTCAATGGATGATATTTTCACAGCACAGAAGGAACAGACCTTGTTGCCTTGGAATATCTGATATTCCGGCTCGAAAGTTAGATGTTCTGCATAAATTGAGTCTAATTCATAAACAATTGATTTTGTTTTAGGTTGCACTGTAGGGCAGATGGTGTCATTAAATGCGCATTAAACTTCTTTTCAATTTGCATACAAACCTAAAGAGTTAGTTCTTTGATTAGCACTTGAGTCATTACCGTCTACCATGCCTTTCCTGTCAATCGTACTCTCTGATTTGCTACGGCAGGTCTCTTTGTGCTTTTGATTTTTATCAGCTTGATTGTTACAGGGACATAGACCCACTTTTCTGGTCTCTTGGGTGTCTGTATGTGTTGTATGTCTTACGGTGCCAAGTGTAACCATAATGGGAGGCCAGAGTCTTCTGCTGTTGCAAAGGCCACGTGTGTATACAAAAAGAGTTAAGAAAATGAACCATGAAATAAGACTGTGGGTAGCTCAAGGGCAAGTTCCTTATACTCTTGAAACAATGAAATGAGAAAAAAATAGTACCTATTTCACCGAGTTGTAGTAAGAAAAATATAAGATGGAACAAACAAAAGTGCTCAGAAAACTACCTGGGCCACATAATGAATAAAATGTGGTTATTAATTTTACTGTGTTGTACAACAGTGGCAGGGTAGCAGTACCACTTATAGTAGTAAAATTCTGGAAGAGTTTGAACTTCTTTTTCCTTATCCTAAAGGCAATGATGTGTCACCTGTGGCTATTTATCTGTCTTGTGCTCCCCCACGAAAAGAGCAAAAACATTAATTTTTAATTTTCAAAATGTTAAGCTAAGTAATTTTGAAAAAAAACATAATTTTATGGATTATTCTGTGCATTTCAGGACCTTGATAAATATATGTGTAAGAAACTTGGGAAACCATTTAGTGTGAAATAAAAATAGCACCAATATCTAACAGATATCTAACAAACAGAAAAATTTACAAAAGAATAGAGAAGGTCACTGGTCAGAAAGGTTTTCTGCTAAGCCAGACCCTTTGGGTTTCTCCACTCATTTTCTACATGAATGCAAATTCTCTTTTTCAACAAGTAAAGCTTTAAATATATCATTAGATGTTAATACCGGGGGGGGTTGTCTAAATATTTATTTATGCTGTTTATTTATTTGCTATAAGAATAGAAGCTGGAGGATATTTCTATCCCGGATTCATAGTCAAATCATACATATTTATAATAGTCCAACATTCTTTAATGCTTTCTTGGAATACTCCAGTACATTTTTTGCAAATTAAAAAAAAAATTGCTAAGAAAAAAAATCTGTGAACCCAAATAAAGGTACTTCATGAATTCTTCAAAACTGGGATTAATTTAAAGAAATATCCATGTAGCTTTAACTTTCAGATTGCTCTGAGTTATACTGACGATTTATATTGAATATAGGATGACATACCTGAATATCTAATAATTAGAAAAATAAAACAAATTAATAACACACGTAATTATACTTCTACAATCGAGGTTGCTTATAGCTCACCAGTGCATGTTTTGTCTGTTTTTAGGAGAACATTATAATAAAAGTGAAGGGTGTAAGTAAGAAAACCATAATAATTTAGCGCTTAGCATGCGGAATGGAACAATTTCATCTCCTCTTTTGTCTTTTATTTGCTTTGAGAATGCATTTTTATATGTATTTTCTAATAGAAAAGTGTAATTTATTTCTCTGGTTTATCAAGGATGAAATATACTAGAAATATATATTGTGAAATCATTCTGAAATATTTCCTCTAAAGCAGAAGGCTGTATTAACTCCTCTAGTTTAAACCTGTACAATGCAAAAACGATGTAAAATAAACAGTATTCACTCACTGTGTTTTAAAGATGTATGTATATATGTGTGTATATATATGTATAATTTTCAATAAAAGAATGATAAATGATTTTATAAAAAATAAGACAAAAAGGGTTGAGGACATCAATTTGTCCTAAGTTACACGCATACTATTCTACTGCATTTCTTTTAAAAATGCAATGCAGTACTTAGTGTTGAATCACACGGCTTCCAGAGATTTGAGGATGGATGTTCCAGCTGCTCCACTGGAAACCTGCTCCCCTCCCTGAGGAGCTGCCGCCCCCGGCCTGGAGACGCAAACTGAGAAGCATGACTGCAAATGGTGCCTCCTGCTGAGCAGACAGCAGCACCCAGGTGAACACCAGCCGGGAGGGGGCTACTGACAACAGTTAAATTTCATTTGTTAACAAACTCATCGCTGCAGTTTTAACTTCACACAGATCTGAAAATGATCTCTCAACTGCTTTCATTACTTCACCAGACCGGGCCAAAACTGAACCGGTCCTAAATCGCAAGGGACACACATATAGAAATAATTTTTGAAAAAATGTACCCAAAATTATTTCTAAGCACGTTCTTAGATGCCAATATTATTTTAGGGCCAACACTGTTTAAAATCGCATCAAGTTTAGTCCTTCCAACACATAATGCTAAAATGATGGGCTGACTCATTTCAATGAATTAAAAGTAGCTAAATAATTGAATAGTGTCAATGTAATTTAAAAAAAGGACAAAAGAAAGCAACTAATTAACTTTTTGATATGATTACCTAGTACCTAGTGGAGAGAGAAAACATCAGAAGCATGTAAAGCATGTAGAGTGTGCTTATGGAAGACGCTCTTAAGTGTACTGTTTTATTTCAGGCTGACCCAAACTCTAAAAAACAAGGATTTTTCCTCCTTTTAACATTATAAAAGAGGAAACTGAAAAGAGATTGATGGGTCCAGGAGAATTTAAACCTAATTTCACCTCCCCCCCCAAAAAAACCCTCTTTTAAACCTTATTACTTCTCACAGACTCCACCTCCAAATACCACCAGGAAGAGAAACAGGTCTTTCAAATAAGAATGTTGAGGGGCTGCCACAAACATCCAGTTTATAGCAGCCAGAAAAGGGTTAAAATTTACTGGACCACTAGAGAAATATGATGGCAACTACTATGTGCCAATAGTTACATTCAATTCATACTATATGCCAATCACATCAGAGTGACCAAGGTTGAAAGAAGAGTCTTATCAGCTGGCTAAATGAACTCTGTGTTTCTTTGACTTAATAAAAAGTAAGACTACTACTTTCAACATAACCCATTTACATATCCTTGATAATTGTTATGCTATCGGTAGATCAGTAGATCACACCTACTGGTCCAGTTGTCTTATCTATCTTTTAAACTACATTACTCATGGATGTTAATTTTTTTCCTTTTTGGTGCTGGGTATTGAACTCAGGATCTTGGGTTCACTAGGCTAAATCCCCAAACCCTAAATGTGTGTTTTTACAATTCCTACTCTTGTTACTATATGGCAACCACTGAAGATGTATCAGTATTTGTTAAAGATGTCTGAATATTTCTGAACTGATCCATCAAAGCCTAAAAATAGAGATAAATATAGCAAGGTCCTTAACACTGTGAACAAAACCTCAATAGTAAGTGACACATTAACACTAACCGACACATTAACATAAAACATCAAGACACAATGTGAGTCTCCCTGTGCTAGGACAAACAGTGACACAAGAAAAGGGGAAAACACAACTCAAACACCTGAAACCTGGACTTGCCCTACTGACGATCCTTTCACCCTGGATCTCACTATATGATCTGTATTAACAATATTTCAAATAATGACTTAATTTCAGGAACATCTTTTCATTACTTTCAAAACAAGCTTAAAGTCTTCTGTACCAAGCCAAGTAAGTTTTCCAGAACAAAAGCAAACACATCCGCATTATTTCTGAGAGGACTGTAAGGCCACGGAGAAAATTAATCACTATTATGCACACAAAAAGTCAGGGAAAGCTATTGGAAAAACGCCTGTATTAATGAACACTGTTGAGCGCTGCATACTGACAGCAGGGAGGAGGTGCACGATGTGGAAAGACTGTGCTTGTCTCTTGGAAGCAGATGCAGATCTTTCATTTAACAGCTGAACAAACCACTGATGTTTGGAGGATCTGCTCTTGATGGATGTGTGGAATAAACTGGAATACAAAAGGCACCATAACTCTCAGTACCAGTTGTCCTACAGAACCACGACTACTGACACAGGAAAGAGGCGATGGATTCAATGCTGGTGAAACACAGATACGGTGCAGAACGGAGAGTTGGCACTTTGAAAGAAAATCAAATAAAATCCAAATGTCAACACAGATATTTCATTCATTTCAGAATAGCCAGGAGTCAAGCATAACTACTCCTTCGTCTTGACTTAGTCCTAAGGGAAATAATAACATCTGTGAATATAATCATATTTTCTGTGTACTGAGTAGAGAAATGGATAGTGAATATAAGATTTCTTCACTGTACTGAAGTACGATGAGTATTGGGGGAAACAATCTCACGAGGGCTTTCAAAATGAAAGTTGAGATCTAGACATTTCTGGCTGGTTCTGGTAATGCTATTAATACCATTTCCATGGCTGTAAGTGTCATCCCCAACCTCACAATGGCAGCCATATATTCAATTTACTAAGCAGTCTAAAGCTATCATACCAGGGTCAAAATAACACTGTGTTTGATTTTGAGGACAAATAGTGGGACAGACTGCAAATCTAGTGGGACAGACTGCAAAATTTTTCAAATTTAACTCTATTTCAGTGTGTTGGTTTTCTCTATTTTTAGGGAAAGACTGATGTCTTATTGGTAGACATATCTGCAAACACATTCAATGCTGTAATGAAATATGAAAAAGTAAGTTTTATTCTGGAATGCAACAGAAGTGTATATTTTATATCTTACATTAACATACTGAACTCCCTAGTGTCTTAGGAACATATGCTTACCAGGAGGAATTCCCTGTAATTTACTAAAATACATTTTCTCCATCATAATGTGCCAAGTTCTCATATTAACTTAAACATACTAATTCTTCAATTCCTTGATTTCGTTTTTAATGTGTTTTCATCCAAGCAACTTGTAACACGCCCTTCAAGAAAGTATATCAAATACATTAGTATTTACTGCAGTTATTTTTGCCTGTTTTCCCATTGTTTCTATTACAATTCTTAGCAAACTTTCCCGTAAAACATCTCATTGTTTCTCATTTCACATTAAACCCAAACATCTAGAACTGTTGGTGAGCAAATATATGCCTGTAGAGATCATTCTTATTGGTCTGTGACTCTGAATTAATACTCGCTCAGATAGAACAAAGGAAAAAAAGACAAAATAAAGACTAGATACAGATTTTAAGATGTATTTCAGAATACTCTTCTTAATTCTGCGTACAAATAATAATGAAATTTGCTATTACGGGCATCATGTTTCTGACATGAAACAGATATTACCATTTTTAATTAGAAATGCAGTTTTTCATTTACCAAAAAATGTCCCTTTACTTGTGTTTTACAAAGAAGACTAAACTCCTTCATGTCTTCTGTACATATTTGAGTTGTGAAAGACACTGAGTTTGTGGGTAAAGAAAAATTACTTTGCCAAGTATGCATATAGTCAGTGAGCCAAACGCTGCCTACTTCTTCATGCTTGTGAAATACTAAACTCTCTGCACTCGTCCACGTCCACATGCATTTTTCTTACCCCCATAATTCATTTCATGCTGCTTCCTATAGTCTAAGATGCACCCCCACCTCACCCAACCATCCTACCTGGCTCATTTCCTAACCGTCCTTCGCTATCACGTAGGCCAGGCATTCTCTGATTCCACACCTCCTTGCTAGGAGGCCTGTCTTGATCCTGCTCTGTGATACTGGGATCCCAGATCTCATATTTTTAAATCATCTATTTATGTCCTGTCTCTCGTGCTGGAGTGTGAATACTTCTAGGTTCATTTTCATTTTTACGTCCCCCGAATGTGGCATGAATACATAGGTGATACAGCCACGAATGACTTATGATTGTATGAATGCTCAACTTCACCTGAGAGGATGGGGGGGGTGTCGGTAAAGGGTTTACAGTTTTAATAAATTTACTCTTCTAATATTATCACTATACTATGTCTGAGTGTGAATGTTGAAATCAATCGTGATGAAACGGATAGATGGGTGTGAGGCATAGTTACAGACTCGCTCAAGAAATAAGTTACTTTCAGAAACTGTAACACACTATCTAAACTTTTTAAGATAGCTTCCTTAATGCATATTTTATGTTAATGAAACCAAGTTCTTGCTTTATAGCTTTCTATCCTTAGTTTGGATCACATTGCAGAGAATTTTAATAAAAAGAATGGTAAAAATATGCAAAATAACTGCATTAAATACTAATATATATGATATAGTTTCTTGAAGTGTGTTGTTACTGCTTGCTTGGATGCAAATGCGTTATAAAGTAAATCAAGGGTCTGAAGAGTTAGTATGTTTTTAAGTTCATATGAGAGTTTGCTACCCAATGATGGAGAGAATGTATGTAAGTAAATTACAAGGAATTTTTAGTGGCTTAGCAAAAAGAAAATATTTGTCTCTGAAAGCTGTGATGCTAGAAGCATGTGACAATGTCAACATAAAAATCAGGATATTATAGGTTCAGAGCTCTGGAAGAGTTCTCGACGGGTTATCTATGATGGTAATTCCTCTGCTATGCTAGATTATTGTCCAAACACAGCAGACAAATGCTTCTGTGTACTTACAAAATCTCTCTGGGGGAAGAGGAGTCATAATCTTCCTTAATAATTCACTAAGCCTTTACTAACATGGAAACTAAATATAGTCCAGCACATAGAGTTCAGAGGCCATATTCTTTTGCTCTCTCTTCCTTGGTGAATTAGAACAGCCTAATTCCCCGGATAATTGTGGTTTCTTTTCTTTTTTCCTTAAAGCCAATTCAAACTCACATCAGTCACTAAATCCAGCTTTCCCATTTTCCTTTCCAAACTGGCATCTCTCCATCACTCACACAGCAATCCAACCTGAGATTCATCTTTGTATACTAGTTTTCCCTCTTCTGTGCACATATCAAATCAAGTTTCAATTCTTACTGCTGGTTACTCTGAAATCTTAATGACTATAAGGTTTTACTTGGAATGAAATAACCACCTTGCCAATGTCCTAATTCACTCTGCCTTCTCTGTTTCTAATTACACAGGAAAATAATTCCGGTCTGACAGTTATACAAAGATAGGCATAAAGTACATAAAATATCACTAGACACAGAAACACGTGTATGTGCACATGGACCATAAAAGAAGAATTATAACAAAATCCTAACAGGTATTTCGTTTTTTTGGAGAGACATTCACAATTCTCCTGCCTTAGCAATATTATTTTCAAGTCCTACTAAACAAATTCTTTTGTGTATTAAAATTTAACCCCAGGAGCAGAATCATAGTCCTCTACATGTACACACATACACACACAGCTATACATACATATACATGCTTTTCTTAATACCATAATATGTACATCTTACTGGTGTGCTATATTGTTTGATTAAAATTGTGAATAATGTTATAAAAGAAAACTACAAGACAATATGATAACTTGTAACAAAGCAGCATTAATGGATAATCAGAATGAAGAAAGGCTTCCTTGAAGAAAGACCATGTGAGTTATTCCCGGGAGGATGACACTGAGAGGTACTGCAGAAGGGCACCAGGCAGACAGTTCGGAGGGCAGTCACGAAACAGGGTAGAGGGCAGCTTGGAGGAGGCCAAAACAAAGGCACAATGCGAGACAGAGGCATAGAGGTGGCATCCCTGCTAGGTTGTGCTGTGCAAAAAAGTATCACAATCTTTATGATTTTCTTCAATTACTCAATTATTTATGCACGTCTTATTTTATGGCTGATAAAATATAAACAGAAATACCAGTTGCCGAGGGTAATTTTCGTGAAACACAATCCTACCATGTCACCCCTCTGGTCCGGGTCACATTAAAGATAATGGCACGCCCCCAGCGTGCTCACAAAGCACTCCACACTCTGGCCGAGGCGGGCTTCTGGCCTACACCTTGCACCACTCCTGCGATCATGATGGGCTCCAGCCAGCCCGAAGGGCTCAGTGTCTTGACTGGACACGCTCACTTTCAGGGCACAGCAAACAGGCTTTTCTGCCAGGATCCCGTGGCCCCTACACGCCGCACACTCAGAACTCAGGCCCCAGTTCCTACAGCTAGTCCCTTGTGATCGTATTCAAAACCACAGTGCCCAACCTGCCTCCACCATGCCATGTGCGCCTTCTCAGCACAGTCCGAACACACACTCGGGTGAAAATGAACAAAACGCAGAAAAACAGAACGACGACACACAAAAAATGTTATCAAGGAAAACTGATTATAAAACAGAACCTAGAAAGTATCTGGTATACAATGACAGCCACTTAAGATGAAGGGAAATAATGAAGAGAGATTTCAGAGCAGAAGATTTTTTCTATCAATAAAATGGAAATGCGAACACCTATTTTAAAACAGCTTTCCTAATTATGACACGGAAAAACATACGTGAAATGGATTCAAAAATATAAAACATTTACTTTATGAGGAGTATTAAGTTTATAATTAAAATCTAAATGTTAATGTTCACGTAGTATTATACTGAACACATCTGAATCTTAAGACAATTCAGACAGGAAATAACTGAATTTGCTATTCAATGCATAGTTTTAAAAAATCACCTATTTTTAATACATACCAGTTACTAATTTGAAAATGTATTTTTATATTGCAACACAATACACAGAATGGCATGCAGTCACAAGCAAAACAATCTTCCACTTCACCCCAATCCATACTATTGCCTTCTTCAACATTCCTACCCCAAACTAACAATCACAGATTACTGTGAATATAGTTGCATGTTTCAGCTTTCTTCCATTTTGTTATATTTTTAGGGAATCTATGATGGTTCTAATTGCATCTTCAATACCTGGTGTCCTACTCTGCCTTCTTCAGTTTAAAGTATCA
>PVJO010005934.1:0-93809 GCA_004026905.1 Hystrix cristata
ACTGTGCACCTATGGCGAACAGAGTCAAACCGAGGCATTTGTTTGCTTAACAAATAATTTATTTTTTTAACAAATTATTTAGTATCCATTATTAACCACTGGATATCCAGAAAAAACTGGACTTTGACCTCCTTTGAGGATCGTGTTTGTTGTTTAGGACATAATTAATAAGACATAGCGTGGGAGGTGTTACAAAGAGAGTTTGGAACAGCTGTAAGACAGCTGAGGCAAACAATTACTCCATGCATAAACGATTACAGTCTACAATTCCAAGGGGAACGAATAGCCCATGATTTAGTCATTGGTCTCCCTGGTACACACCCAATCTTGCCCTTTCTCTGTTATATGAGGCTGTCCTTAGATTATTATTTTTTCTTTTGGTACTGGGGATTGAACTCGGGGCCTTGGGCTTACTAGACAAGTGCTCTACCACTTGAGCCAAATCCCCAGCCCCTTGAGGCTGTCCTTGAAATGCAAGTAGACTTTGGAATTGAGAACACTGAAAAACTACCATCCTCTGGATGAGGATCTCCCCACCCCACCTCCATCCAGCAAGAATGCCACACCCTTGCTTTGGCTTTCTGTAGAAACGCATTCCAGAGGAAATAATCTCTCTGCAGTAAAAGCACCTAACAGGCACACAGTAGCATTCTCCCCCCAGGTTGTGAGAAAGGGTGAGTTAAGACAGACTTATCACACACCACCACCCCCCAGTAACTCCATAAACAAAGCTGTCCCCGAGGCTGTCTCTACTGAAGGTGCCAACACTTGAACCAAAAATCTATTTGTACTATGTGTAGTCGCTAAAAGCAATGTGTTACATAAATGTGTCCAATTTCTATTGCCCAAAAGCAATTGCATGTTTGTTACGGACCCAAGTTTGACTTAGTGCAACCATAAACCAAATGAGCGTTAGCTCACTCAGCTTTAGAGACAGATATCAGTGGCAAAAATCCTCTGTCCGCCAGGGTGCCTTTTATTTATTTATCTGCATTTTTCTTTGGCTTTGTTATCGTCACATGCACTCATGTGAATTATCAAATGAAAAATCAACGGGAATCATGAAAGCAAAGCTCTCAGGTGTCTCTTAGTTAAACTGTACACAGGAAATGCTTGTGTGTCTCCCTCAAAAACTGGGTTTGAGAGCTGGGTGTGGTGGTGCATTCCTGTAATCCCAGCAATCTGGGAGGCTGAGACAGAAAGAGCTCAAATTCTAGTGCAACCTGGGCATATCAGCAACTCTGCAGTACCCGCTCAGAAAGAAAGGTTGGGGGTGGGGGTGGGAGAGGAAGACAGGGGGCGGAGGTGGGAGGGAGGAAGGAAGGAAGGGAGGGAAGAGACTAGAGAATGTAGCTCAGTGTGAAGGCTGTGGATGCAATCCCCAGGACTTCAGACCAAATAAAATGAGCAGAAAACAGTATTTTTAACAAGTCTTACTGCAGCCAAAACCAGTGGTCCCACAATTATAGTTTCTACATTACTCTCTAATCCATCTCTTAGCTTTCTCCCAAATAATGGGCATTTGCCCCAAGGGACTTGAGTCACTTGTCCTACAGCCTTTCCCTCTGTCTGCAGCCTTCGGTGGGGCCCTTTTACGGGGTCATGAAGGGGGGGTGGTCCTTCCTCCTGAGGGTCCACAGACTCCAGGTATGAGGACGTCACCTCTCCATGGGTACCAGAGCAGGTGAGATTGTGTGTCAGGCCATTCCTCACAGATTAAGGTGAAAAGGAGATTCATTATTCTTTACAGACTATTTAGGGTGATTCCTACCCCTTTATTCTCTTTACTTCCTGGCCATTTTCTTACATTACTTTCTCATCATTTAATCACTTGATGAAAACAAGACCAATCTACAGTCCGGAACAAAGGGATTTCCAGTTAAATGAATTCATTACTACTGTGGGGAGTGAAGTAATCCAGAGCTGGAATCCACCTGTTCTCTGTCAGCACGGCTGAAGAAGGATGGGCAGTGAGCTAACCCAACAGGGTGGTACCAAAGGATAGCTATGCCTCTCCGTCCCTTCAGGCAGCAGGTCCCCACTTTGAGGTTCTTCACTGTGTGGATGACACCCCAGAGCAGCCTGTGATCCCTTCGGCTGGGGTGGGGGTTTCTCAATTGCAGGCCATTAACTGATCTTGACAGCACGTGTAGAACTTCCTGTTTCTCAAGTCTTCCTTCTCCCTTGACCTTGTAGGCTACGGAAAGGTCACTGTGCTTTTGTACCATTGTAGTCTGTGGGTGATTCAAAGACTTTCATGTGAGGATCATGAAAAGGCTGTTCAGAAATCTTATGAGACCAGAGGTAAAATTTAAGTGTGCATGATCATTACACATGGATTGTGTAATCCATGGATGGATTGTTCTTATAGGTAGTAATTCATTCAGTGACAAAGTACTTCTCTTTTAGAGCCCCTAATATTTGCCAGGCATTGTGCTAGATTCTGAGGAAGTTTTTAAAAATGTTAAAAACTGAGAACTTATTTGGAGCTCCAGGACATATTTTTCACATACTCCTACAAGACTGGGCTAAATATCTTGTAGATGACACAAAACAAAAACTCTGGAGGAGTGTGAAAGGAACCCTTGGTTTAGCCAATGTGCTGTTTCTATCTTTGTGACAAAATACCTGGGATCAGCAGGCAGCCCGTCATGGCAGGAACACATGGTGGAGCAAAGCTGCTCACCCAATGGCATCCAGGAAGCAAAGAAAGACAGGAAGGGGTTGGGCTCCCAGCATCCCCTTCAAGGACACGCCCCCAGTGACCTCACTTCCTCCCACTAGGCCCCATCTCTTAAAGGTTCCATCACCTCCCAGTCATGCCACAGGCTGAGGACCAAGCCTGTAGAACATGAGTCTTTGGAGGACATCTAGTACCCAGATGTCCCTGGCGATCAGTCTAAAAGGATGGCTTGAATTCAGTCTTAACCTTGGCTGAGCATGGAGATGAAGAGGTTGGACAGACAGCCCTGGAACTCCAAGTAGGAGAAGCACTATGAGTCAGGTGGTGGGGAGCAGGCAGACGGCACACTTGCAGGAGGCCCAGCGGGGAGAGAAGCCCCTGAGAGCCAGGCAGCTGCTGTGAGCCAAGCAGGGAGGAGCTGCAGCTCATCACCCTTTGATGATTTGTCCAACACCTTCCTGTCGATCAGCGTGCACTTTTTGATCTTGTGAAATAGGTTTGGAAATATTTTCAGATGTGAGAAGCCCGTGGGGACAGTGAGCATGTGCACAGAGGCAGCCCCACAGTCTGGGGTTGCAGCCACTGAGGGTGCCCAGGGCGGTGCCGGAAGGGCCTGGGAGGAGCCACAGCCCAGCCTGACATGTGGCACAGGAAAGGCGGTCTGGAGACGTCTGCTGCAGGCACGAGAGGGCCAGAGCTCCAAGGCCAGACCACGCTGGGAGAAGGAGAAGGGGAGGAGCGTCCTAGGCAGAGGGAACAGCGTGAGCTGCAGCACAGAGGGGTCCTTGAGGGGCATGACTGGCATTTTGGGATACGCAGCCATGACAGTGGCAGTCAGGCCTTCTGTTTCCTCATCCTGTGCCCTAGTTGAAGGGGAGTTTCACTCATCTTTGATGGTCCAATCATTTTACTTAGAGCGACGTCTTCTCTGTATTTTGTTTTACCCTTCCTGTATTCAGAGCAAGGTAATTAAAAAGAAAAAATAAACAAAAAAACAGTGAACAGGAAGTGTTCTTCCAACTGGAGAGTCTTAGGGAGAGGAGAAAGAGGACCAAGTTCCCCAGTGGATGCTAGATGCTATCTGAGGCAGATCCCTCATCATTCCAATGCGGTGGGCTTACTCGAAAGAGGTTTCATTGTGGTTGTTGTTCTTTGTTTTCTTGTGCAAAAGGTGTAATTTGAATGATGTTCAGATGAGGGGCAAAAGCCTCGGACACGTGCACAGAGAAGTGGACGATTCTGTCCAGTGATGCAGACAGAACCTGTTTCCACTTCCCACAGAACACAAACCGTCCTTTCATGTTCTGAGCGCTGGTGCCGCCCAGTATCAGTCACCTGAGCAGACGCAGGCGACCAGTCTGCTCAGGTGAGCAGAGTCCTAACGTGATGACTGGTCTCTGCATCCTCCAGGATGATGTGCTGAGACTGGGTAACAAGAGGCAGGAAAGCGCAGGTCACAGCTGTTCCTCAGCTCTGCCTTGCTCCAGAGACTGACCTTGACACTGTGGCCTCCAGGGCCCTCTCCTCCTCTCCGTGCTACTCACACAGCTCTCAGGTGCCAGGTTTCTTCCCACCTCAGTGCCTTTGCACCTGCTGCTCCCTCTGCTGGGAAGATGGTTCCCCTTTCTGTTGTCCAAGTCAGCTCTACTCTTCCAATCTCAGCTCGAACACCAGGAAGAGCTTCTTGGACCCCCACACTGGATCAGCTCCTTCCATGTTCTCCTAACTCGAGGTCCCAATTCTGGTAGCACTTCTGTAGCTAGATGTGGAAAGTGTGGCCGAGTGACTGTCTCCTTGGAAGAACCCGGCTCTGGGGGAAGGAAGGGACACACTGATTCTGCTCGCTGCTGCATGTCCAGTTGGATTGGCAGAGCTGCAGGTCAGTATTCGTGGAGCAAGAGAAGGAAAGCAGGAGAAGAAATGCAGAAGTCACTCTTAACCGTCACCTCTGATTGCTGTAGTTTGTGTTCTAAAACATCTTTAGCAGATTATAGTGATGCACAGTGTGCTGAAGTGTACAGCTGGTGAGTCTTAGCCACGTGCCCATATATCCATCACCCGAAACGCTCCTTCTCCCGCCCCGCACGCCCCTGAGTGGCCCCGATCTGCTTTTGGCTGCTGTAGATGACTTTGTGCTCTCTTGGGTTTTACATCAGTGGACTCACATAGTCTGTGCACTCTGTAAAATCTGGCTTCTTTACCCAGCACAGTCCTCTGAGTCTCATGCGCGTTGCTGCCCTCTCTGGACTGCGCGGGGTGCACAGAATCCCGCGGTGGGGCTGCATCCCCAGGGTCTCTGGCCCCTGTTGGCAAATGCTGCTGTTGCTTCCAGCATGTCTCTGTGGCGTCCATTCACATACAGTATTATGGATGCAGTGACTGGGAAGCCTCTCAAGATCTGCGTAAGAGTCTTTGTTTGGACAAATGCTTTCATTGTGGGGTGAATACATGGAAGGAGAATGGATGGGCCACATGCTAGGTGTGAATTTAATTTTTGAAGAAGCTGTCTGTGGTTGACTTTCCACTCTGTGAGCTTCCAGCAGGATGTTGTAAGCATGGTTAATGTGCTTCTAAAGTATATTTTGAGTCCCCCTGGACAAAAAGGTGGTCAGGAGTGGTACAAAGGCGCTTTAGGACAGGAAGAAAGTTCCTACCACAAGTCTCACTTCAGTGCAGTCCAGGAAACTGGCCGCAGGTCTCGGCCCTTCACTTTGGGATTCCTGGACTTGGCCTGTCCTGCTGATGCTCCGCTCCCCAGGTGATTCCTTTGGCTTCTTCGACACTGGAAAGACAGCAGTGTGGAGAAGGTCCAGGGTGTCCGGGCCCAGAATGTTCTGTCCACGTGGGCCTTCACCCCCAAGTCCAAGCTGCAGAATCCAAAGCCCTAACCCATTTGTTTCTGTCTTCTTCAGCGGACACTTAAACTGGCTGCAGCTAGATCGAAGAGTACTGGAGCACGACTTCCCTAAAAAGTCGGGACCCGTGGTGTTGTACTTTTGCGTCAGGTACGTACACCTGAGATCCGCACTGTGGCTCCTGCTTTTTCTTTGTTGGCAAAGCCTGTGGGGGTGAAGCGACTTCAAGGAAAGGGAAACCGTGTTTGTCTTGGCTTGCTACAAGGGATAAAGGTTGTAGCACAGCTACATTTCTAGCAGATGCACACACAAGTGTGAGTGTGCAAGGCTTGTGTGTGTTTGCACTAGGATGCATGTGTGGAAGAAGATAGCACTTTGCTTGGGGTTTATTTGGGGGATTCGGGCCACATATGGCAAGCAGAACATGCCCTGGAATCTTTTTTGGTGGCTGGTTAGAGCCCTGTAACAAAGGTCTCTATTTCCTTTCCTTCTGTCCCCAATGCTGCTCAATTCTCTTGAAACTTACGTGTTTTATCCCAAATAGGTCAGTGTATTTCCTGGCAAGGGAGGAGAAAGCATAATAAACTATCAGAACAATAGTCATTCTCTGCTCGCTCATCTCTTCTGGGAAATTTTATTTAATGATTGCAAAGGAGACTACAGTTGTGACACAGTGCTTCGAAGAGTCTTCGGAGGACCACAGGACTGATCACATCTGTTGCCAAAAGGGCGTGGGAAGCCAATAGAGGCAGAGTGGCCAAGTCAGAGTCGCAGCCCCAGGTCCGGCAGCTCCGAGCAGCCGCCGCACTCCACCTGGAGCCTAGATTGCAGCACACCTGTAAAGGCATTAAGGATGAGTGGTTTGTTTTCTGTTTTGCTTTGTTTTTGCAGCGCTGGGGATGGAAGCTAGGCACTCAAACCTGCTAGGCGAGTGCTCTACCACTGAACCATATCCCTGAGCCTTCAAATAGCCTCTGTCCCTCCACCCAGCTCACAGACTCTAAGATATGCTAACAGAAACCCCACAGCTTACAGTTCATTTCTCCCTATGGAGCAGGGTCAGGGCTGCAGTTTTAGACTTAGCCATCCCGAGCCCACAGACGACATTAGAAGAATCTAAAATAAGAGTTAAAGTGTCCATTTAACAGGCTGGAGTATACGTCCTTACCTCAGCTGGTGGAGTAAATTTAAACTCGCATTTAATGCCTTTTTGATTTGTTTAACAGCTGCAGACATATCAGAGCTAATCTCAGCCGTTTCCATTACTGATGGGAATGATTTTAATGCCATATTCTCTTTAATGGCATCTCCTGTTTCTCAGATTAGTGGAAAAGTAACCATATGGAGCAGAGACTCAGTTCTGCAGGGTGGGGGGTGTGGGCAAGAGTCGAGCAGAACAGAGCAGTGCGTTAACCTGTAACCAGAGTGGGCACGTGCGCTTGGCCGTGCGGAGCCTCCTCTCCTTCTTGGGCCTTTTATTTTAATAACTGGCATTTTATTGGCTGTGTTGAGGATTAGTATACAGGCATTTCGGTCTGTACATGATTTTTAACATGTGTTCTGGAAAGCTAAAAGTCCACATATTGTGATTCTTTCTTAAGCAGTTATTCCAGCTTCCTATCTGGAGGCGAATTTTCCTTGGGAGGTGATCAAGTGTCCATACCTTCAAATGCTGATGCGCTGTTACCTAAATCCTACCAACTCATCACTTAATACTGTTTATACCACATGTTCAAATTTTCAACCTTTCATGGCACCTTAACAAAGTTATTATTAGGAACACCAGACTAACACCACTTGTTACAGAGATTGTACAATTTTTTTTTTGAGACAGGGTCTCACTAAGTTACCCACTCTGGTCTCAGACTTGTGATCCTCCTGCCTCAGGCTCCCACAGTTACAGGGAGGCTGATTATAAGGACAGAAGGTACACAATTCTGACAGGGCAATGATCAAGGACCAATTTTCTTCAGGAAGGCATTCTCCTGAAGACAACATGGGAATAGAATTTAAAACTTCAAGACCTGTCAAGTGCAGGTCTGTGGCTCCCGACTGCCACTCGGTGTGCTTTGTATTATAGGGCATAAAGTGGACCTCCCGCCAATGGCATGGTAAGCTCACCTAAAGACCACTGAAGCCTCCTCACATTATTTTCAGTTTACAACAAAAAATAAACAACCAGCAAATGATTTCACCTTTTTAAGAAAATAATTTATACTCAAAAAATAGGATGAGGTGAGATTCCCTTCTTCATGAAAAAAAAATGTTTCTTTTCTTGGTGCCTTTTGCCATCATTGGCCAAGAAGAGACCAAACCCTGTCTTAAAAAGCAGGGAGGAGGTGTGTGTGTGAGGCTGTCGCTCAGTGCAAAGGCCCTGGGTTTAATCTTTTAAAAATTTGTAAGAGTGCAGGCCAGGTAATCACCTCCACGCCACAGATTCGGAGAAACAAGACCCACAGAGATGAGGGAATGTGAAGTGAACTTGGACTAGGAGAACTCCACGCCACCTCCTGCAAGAGTCTGAAGCTCGTGTCGTGCTTCAGGACTCCCTGACCTAGCCTCTGAGGGACTTGGTCCTGCTAACTAGATGGTCAGATCACTGGGAATAATCACAGGAGGCTTCAGGGCCTTAAAAATTACCCAGAAAGGAAAAGCCAGAGAGAGGAGAACTAGCCATCATTCAGCATCTGTCCAGTACAGTAGCCCCCCGGCCCACGGAGATGTGTTCAAAGACCCCCAGTAGATGCCTGAAAGGGCAGGTAATACCAAAGCCTGTATACACTGAGTCTTCCCCTGTACATAGGAAAAATGTGCATATACCTCTGATGTAATTTATACACTAGGCACAAAAAGAGAGTAACAAGGATAAGTAGTAATAAAATAGAACTGTTCTAACAGAGCACTGTAAAAGTTGCATGCATGTGGTCTCTCTTGAAAGAATCGAGATATTTTCAGACTGCTGTGGGCTGCGGGGAAGTGACTCTACAGGATCCAAAGGGCAGACTGCAGGGGAAGCATAGCAAGGATGATCGCGCAGGACTGGGGATGTAGCTCAGTGGCAGAGCACTTACCTAGAATGTGGGAAGCCTCGGGTCCGATCTTCAGCACCACACACACACACACACGCACGCACGCACACACGCACACGCGCACACACATGCGATGATCATTAATCTTCACAGCAGTGCCTTAAGCAGGTATTATCTCTAACTAAAAATAAAGAAATGCGGGGTCCAGGGGGAGCCAGATGCATTCTTCCCTGGCATGGTTGTGAGTTCTGGAGCCGAGAGAGATCTCATCCGTTCAGCTAGATCTAATGCCACCTGTCGCCCCTGCGCTACTTGATGTGTGTCCCCACAAGAGAAAAGCCACATCCTGGCACACCTTCTGCTCCACCCTTGCCTGCACCTGCACAGACAGAGTCCATCCGCAAAGGCTGTGCTAGGGACAAGTGCAAGCCGGTGCCGCAAACCAGAGCGCCCCCTGGCAGAGTGCCCCCTGTGGTGGCAACCACCTCCTAGTATGCTCACTATCCACACACGTACTCATTGGTCCATTGCAGGGGTCTAGTTACCATTCTGAGAGCCAAGGACAGAGCGGGGAACAACAGGCAGACTGTCCCCAGCTTCCCCAAGCCTGTCAGCCCCGCCTGTCACACTGCTTTGCCGCTATGGTCCAAAGCCGGTGGTGCACCCTTCCAGCCCTCTCTACTCTGGCTCTCACCTTGTGGCCCTGTTTCCTACACACATGAACCTCACCCCCGCCAAGTCTTACACAAGTGTAGGTGATGGATGTCGCCTGACCAGTCTCACCTGTACCCTCAGTGCTTCTAGCCAGTTCCACTGGCTGTGCCCGCTCAGGGTCTCTGCATCCCTACAGTGGCTTCATCTCCCCCAGCAGAATCAGAATCAGACACCCAAACCCTTCACTTCAAGAAGATGGTGTTGCTGTTCGTGGCCTTCTCAGCCATCTGCTGCACGCAGCACACACGCACGCATGTGCGCATGTCTCAGGGGAAGTGTGACCCTCATCCTGCCATTCAGTGCTACAGAGCCTCATGCTTGCCGTCTCCAGCCCCTTCTGCCACTTCCGAGGTTTGCCTCCTCCGGCCTTTCCGCTCTCTTCCTGTCTTAGGCTGCTGCCTCTCCGCAGATGCTTCCCCTTCATGCCGCGTCCCACCCTCCTGTGCTTTGCACCCCACTCAGGTACCACCTTTTGCTCTCACTCTGCTTGCTCATGGTGGAGGCTCAGAAGGATGGATCTGCCCTGAGTCTGCCCTCCACACCTCTCACTCATTCCTTCTTTCTGGTTTCTAGCCCTGGTCCCATCACACCCACAATCGCTGGAGGACTCTAGCCGCGAACCGCCTGCTACTCACTCCTCTGCCCACTCTGAGATGGCCGGGAGCATCTCACCTTTAGGGCTCTCAGGCTTATCTTGCTTGCCGTCCCCTCCCCCAAGTGCATGACTTCATGCCGTCCATGGCTGCCAATACTCTGTCCTCACTGCAGACTCCCCGTTCCTGCCCCCGCCCTGACTTCCATCCCTGTCTCCAGGCCCTCTCCACTACTACGCACGCGCACACCATGCAGCCTGAATCCAGTGGCATCATCACCGTTCTGCCCAGTCCATTCTCAGTGGTAACTTATTGCCTCTGTGGCTCGCACCGCCACCTGTGCAGCCCTGAGCCAGAAACCCGAGGTCAGCCTGACTTCACCTGCTTCATCCCACCTGCACCCTTCTCTCGCCTCACTACTTCCCATTGTTCTGCACCTCAGATAGCTCGCTAATATCCACATTTTCCTTCCCAGCACGGCCTCTCCTGGACCTGCAGTCTCCTTGCTCTGCTTCTGGTCTTGTCCCCTGTCCATCTCCCCTCTGAGTTACTGCTAGCATCTGTCTAAAATTCTCATCTGGTCCTCGCTCACCATTTTCTCTGGCTTCCCACTGTTCTTAGGGAAAAAAGACACCCTTATCCCATCTTGTACAGTCTGACTTCTTCTGCCCCTCCAGCCGCGTCTCTTCCCATCCCCTCGTGTCACACACCAGTCCGCGAAGCACCAAGAACATCTTCGACCACTAGGCATCATTTCCCACTATAAGGGCAAGTTCTCGAAATTTGAGCACAGTGGCTGTCATACTGTTCACCAGGACAGCCTAAGAAATAGATCAAGAAAAATCAAGGAAAATACAGCCACACACCCTAGCAAGCCTCTGTGCCTTTCTGTGGGCACATTTGTGCCCGGAATGACTCCCGTGGGCCAGAACTGTCACTGTGTCCCTGTAGCCCTGCGCACGTACGCTGTTTGTAGGAGTATAAACAGGGATCAGATTGGTCTCCTCAAACTCTGAGTTTCACGAGCAATAAACCAAAGTGAACAATGGAGAGGGGAGCCAGAGAGGAGGTGCTGGGAGGCGCTTATCTGGGAGAGAGCGCCTCAGAGCAGCATCTGTGGGCTTGACTGTCCTAAATGAGACACAGCTGCTACTTCCTGTCCCCCGAGAGGGCAGTGATGGCACAGCTCTGAAACGAGGTGCCTCCTGGCCAGAACTTGCTCTAATTCTGCGGAGCGCCCCGTGAAGGCGATAGAAATTCTAAGCTTCTGAGGTGTGCAGCCGTAGCAGCTCACAGCTTATCATTCTCATTATTATTGCTCTTCGTTGTGCCACCAAAAGTCAGCGTTCCAAATGTGACATTTGTGTTGTTACAAAATGAAATCACTGGTCCATTTAATTAACACTCGCTGTAAATATTCAGTGATTCCCAAGTGCCGGAGTGGAGGCGGGAGGCGGAGCCCTGGCTGATGCCCCGGGGCTGGGCAGAGTTCAGTCTGTGACAGGTGGAAGCTGCTGTGAGCTGAAGGGCCAAGATGCCCCAAGGCTGCGCACCTGCATCCCCGCCAAATACTGTGGGGTTGTCTCAGTGGGCCCCGGTGCGACACGGTGGGGGACGGGACCAAGGAGCATCTCTGCTGGTTTCCCCGCCACGGAGAGAGGTTCCTTGCAACTCACAAAGCAGCCCAAAGACACGGCGCTGCTGAGTGTGTTGAAGAACCCACTGTGGGAAGTAAGTTTCACTCTTTCCCAGGTGCGAGACCAGCAGATTGGAGGCCACTGTGTTGAAACTAGTTTGTGCTAACAGTTCCCAGGAAGAGGGTCCTGCTGCCCTGTGACCCAAGCCTCACCCAGCCACACCGGGAAGCCGCAGGGCTGGTCAGGAGGCAGAGGCAGGAGCCTTTACTGTGGGGAGGAACGAGTGAGGCAGGACAGCAGGTTGGCCAGTGTGAGCGATTTCTGTGGCTCTGTCCGTCTGGCCTGTGTCCTCGGGATGGTCAAGGCAAGTCAGGAGAGGCGGCAGGAGGGACCGGTGGTCTCTGCCTGGGCCCTGGCATGGGACAGTCGTATCACTGAGGAGGAGCGTGCCGTCTGTGGGCCTCCCCAGGAGGGGCACAGCCCGGAACGTCAGAGCATCCTGAAGACGTGAGCGACAGAACTGGGCTTGGAAGCGTTCACGCACACCCTCTGCATCTAAGACCCACCTAGTGATCTCTCTGAGCCCGCACTGGGTAGCCCAGCTGCCCTCCCAGCAGGTAAGGCAAAGCCACAGCGCCACCTACTGCCAAAGAGGAGAACCATGCGGGAGGCCTCCAGGAAAATCAGAAAAAGAACCAAATTTTTCGAGAAGCAAAGAAGACAATTTGACTTTGCGGCAAACCGTCAACACTCCTCCTCCCCAGAAAGGCTCTTCGCCTGGGCCTGGGTGTGCGAATGGAGACGTCTCAGCTCGCTTCCTGCTGACATTTGTGCAGCGGATCTCTGGTGCGCGCGGACAGTTCAGGATGCGTTCAACGTTCAAGGCTACGGGAAAGGAATAGGACCGGCCTGGGCTTTCCCCGCCGCTGTCTTGGTGATAAAGGTTAACAGGAAACCGCCTTCCAGCTTCTGTCGAGAGGAGGGAGTTTTCTGCGTCTCTCAATGTGCTTGTTATTTCCTCTGCCTTCCTTGCCTGTCGCGGCCCGAGAGCCAACAACTGGGAGGAGACGAATGGTGACTTGAAAGTTGCTAACTTTGCCACCTTGTTTTATTTTTTATTTTTATTCTCATTAGTACATATCTGCAGTACATGAAGAGTGCATTCAGCACGGGGAGTCGACACAGGCACATAACGCATCGTAATTCTTTTCTTGGCCCCTTCCCATTTGCAAAAGCTCTATCTTCCTGCTTCCTATTATGCCGCCTTGTTTGCATTTCCATTATTAGAGAGCTGGAAGGAAAAGCGAAGTGTTGCATTAAGGTATTATTCCAGAGAAAACTGCCGGTGAGGGTGGGTACAGAATGTCTT
This sequence comes from Hystrix cristata, assembly GCA_004026905.1. NCBI lineage: Eukaryota > Metazoa > Chordata > Mammalia > Rodentia > Hystricidae > Hystrix > Hystrix cristata. The sequence continues at coordinate 12,881 of PVJO010005934.1, forward strand.
TACTCCTTAATTCTCGCCACTAAAACAAATGGATAAAGACGTAAGGCATTCCTTTGAAAATGAGGCTATTTCAGCCCCTATGATTGAGGCTCAAAATCAGTTACAGAAGGTCACCGGGAGCCGCCACAGCAGCGGCTGTTGCTCAGGATACAAGGTAGTGGGCAGCTTCGTTCACACTTTCCATGTCAAGAGAGAGGCGGGGCGGTGGGGTAAGGACCAGCTGCATGGAAGAAAGACCCCATAACCTGAAACCTGATGGTCATTTGGAAGTCATTTATTATATTTTCTCCCACTCTATTGCCTTGCTTACCCTCTTCACTGTCCAGTAGGAATTCTGAGCAAGGGAGAAGCCAGAGGAGAAAAGCTGAAACTCAAAGTTTTCGCTCATTCGTATTTACTAGGCTCACATTTGTGCCAGGCACTGTTTGGGACCCAGTACACAAAAATGAGCAAGACGTGGTCCCAGCCCGGGGAGATGGCATCCTGGTAATCAGAAAAGACAGGGCCGTGCAGATATGACGAGCGGCATCCTAGGAGCGAGGGAGAGGGGAAGGTGAGCAGGGGCCGCAGAAGTGGCCTCCGTGGGGTAATCTTGCGCTGAGGGCTGAAAGAGCCAGGTCCTGTGGGGTGTGGAGAGGATTCTCAGAGTGTGGAAGAAGAGTGGGTTGAGCAAAGGCACAGAAACAAGATTCCTCTAGAACGGGTGAATCTGGAAGTTGCAAGTGATTCCTCAGATCTCACAAAATTCCAGGTATGGGGCTTCGTATCCCACACAGCCACTCATGACCCACAGCCTGTCTCATCCCCTTCCACCTAAGATGGAAAATGGTGAAAACAAAGCTGCCATCTGCCTTATTTCTCAGGACCAGAATAATCACAGTGGCCGTCTGACCTCAGGACTAGAACAATAATTGGAGGTCTAAGCCTGTAGAGTCTGAAATAACTTTATTTTCAAAGCAATAATGCTTGCAAGTTTATAACATGGATCCCCTCTCTTCCCCTCTCCTGCGTTTTCCTTCTTTCCTTCCCTCCTTCTTTTTATTCTATTACTCTCACTGCCCCTGACCAAATGCCCTTGGTAAAAGGTTTAGATTTAGTTTTAAAAATTAAGCCAGATTTCTCACATTTGGCTTCAAGGTGTAAAATGTGCTGCTCTATTTAGTTCTCCGTTAACTGAGAACCGCGCCGACCCTGCTGTGTGGAGGGAGACCCTGCAATCTGAAACACCGTCCAAAGCAGGAGGTGGGGCTTGGGGACAGATGGGGAGGTGGCCGAGATCAGCCAGTCTGGTGGCTCGTTCCAGGGCCTTGTAAGTGTGAGCATCATTTCGTAATCTTCCCAAATTTGTAGGCTCCGACGTGATGGTAATTATACTACTGCTGTCTGTTGACTGAGAAATTCTGCTAATGTTACACCTGATTCACTCACACATTTTAAGTGAATGTGTATTAGGCTCGTCCCGCAGCCACCGCTAACATTCGAAAAAGTGACACAAGGGGGACATTATTCACTAGCCTACAGGCAAGAGAGTGCAGTTGCGGAGCTGTGGAGGCGGCCTGGCCGGCAGATGTTTGCCCTGCACAGTGCTGCCTTGTTCCGATGCTGCTCCTGCAATTATTGTTGTTTTAATCTGAATTAATTTCCAATGTTTGAGAACTGGGAGACTTCTCAAGTGGAGAATCACTGGCTCACTGTCGTCTTCTGCAGTCTGGAAAGAGAAGCCGAGTGAAATTGTGTGGCTTGTGCTAAGTCACACAGAGCTAGGACAGACTTCCTGATCTTCAGTTCCCTCCCCGGGATTCTGGGCAAGGCAGTGTGACATCGTGCTAGAAGGACATAGTGCCTGTTTCGTCTCATCTCACCTTCCTTATCCTCAGCCCGCTCTTGGTCCACCCGGTTTCTAGGAGCCGAGTAGCCAGTGACATTCTCATCTAGGCTGCAGGTTGTCACATCCACGAGGGAGCCTCTTCCCTCCGTCTTTCCCCTTTCCCAGCTCCTGCATGCACCCTTAGCAGCTAATCCTTAGACACTACAAACACATCATCTGATTAAAGAATTTAATAAACTCCAAAGTGAATGTGCAAAGGCACATTTAATGTAAACTTAAATAATGTCAGCATGTTTCGTCTTGAGAAAAATCCATACGCTCCATCTGGGTAGGAATCCGATTCTCATTTGGCTTAAAGTCGTTAATACCAGTGTTAAGAGTGCTTCACACAGCTCTGTGTGCGCGGAAAGCGAGTCGCCGTCACCACCTGTGGGAGGCATTTGGTGACCGTTTCAGCGAGGAGTGTTGTGGGCACCCCCCATTCTATTAAATGGAAGAAATCATATTTTAAAATTCCACCGAACAATGATTCAGGACCAAAAAAAGTCACAAAATGAAAACGACCTTATAAAGCGTTGGCAGGCTGGTGAGGAAAGAGAAATTGGACGGCGAGCCTAGAAGCTGCTCCCGCCGGAGCACAACGGACTCTGTTCTTGGCCGTGGGAGGGCCTCTCAGGCAGGAACTAACCCACGATCGGTGTACATGAACAGTTTGGCCCTAAAGACACCGTTCTCTCTGCTTCATCTAGCACGAGGGAGTCAGTCCTCACGGCCGGTCATCTCTCTCCCACACGGCTCACCTGCGTCTCTTCCCTTTCAGGTTCTACATCGAAAGCATTTCCTACCTGAAGGACAGCGCCACCATCGAGCTCTTCTTCCTCAACGCCAAGTCCTGCATCTACAAGGTAGGCGTGTCCCCTTCCTGTTCTGCTTCCCATCCAGATCCGGAGGGATCGCTGGAAGCTGGAAATACCGACCTGTCACCCCGAAGGTGGCTTTACTGATTAGGAGAAGCGGTTTGGAAAGCAGTTCCCACCAGTAAGGAGAACCTCTTGAAGTGAAAGCCATCAGCTAGACGGTGTGACTCCTCCGGTCCCGTCGCTGACCCTGGCGCTTGGGGTGCTCCTTAACCCAAGGGTGTCCTGAATGAAGGCGACAGATACGCTTGTCAACGTGGGTCTCGAAAGGACTCATGGACTGGTAGCCAAATGCCTATCTCTCTGACCATTTCTGGGTGGTCGAGCGGTATCTCTCAAAGGGTCGCTGTCAGCACTCTAGGCCAGACAGTTCTGTTCCTTTTTTTTTAATGTAGTGAAATATACATACATTTATCCTCATACCTTTTCTTTCTTTGTGGGGCTGGTGCCGGGGATGGAATTCAGAGCCTCACACATGCTAGATAAGCACTCCGCTACATCCCCAGCCCATCGAAACTGTTTTTAAGCGTGCGGTTCAGGGACATTAAGTACATTCACATTGTTGTGCAACCATCATCTACAGAATTCTTTTCATCTTGCAGAGCTGACACTCTGAACCCATTAATAAATAATAACTCCCCTTTCTCTGCTCTTATTAGCCCTGGCAGCCTCTGCTCTTCTTTCTGTTTCTAGGAGTTTGACTACTCTTAGCTCATCAAAGTGGAATCATACAGTATTTGTCCTTTTGTATCTGCCTTATTTTGCTTTGCATAATGCCTTTAAGGTTTATCCATATTGGCAGCATATGGCAGAGATTCCTTTTCACAACTGAATAATATTTCATTGTATGTGTAACACACTTTGTTTATCCATTCATCTGTTGTTGGACATTTGTCTTGCTTCTGCAATTGGCTATCATGAATAATGTTACTGTGCACACGGTTGCAAAACTATCTCCCCTAAACACTATTTTCAGTTCTTTTTGGGCCATCCCCAGAAGTGGAATTGCTTGGTTATATTTTCCATTTTTGAGGAATAGTCATTCTATTTTTCATAGCGACTGGACCATTTCATATTCCCACTCACAAGACACAAGAGTTCTAGTTTCTCTGCATCCCACCAACACTTGATATCTTTTGTTTGTGTTTTTTTCAATAGTAGCCTTCCTAATGGGTGTGAGAAGGTATCTCATTGTGGTTTTGATTTGCATTTTCCTAATAATTACTGATATTGAGGATCTCTTCATACGCTTATTGACTATTTGAGTGTCTTCTTTAGAGAAGTGTCTACGTCAGAGGCAATTCTTAAGTGAGCTGGACAATCCTGGCCTTTCCCCTGCATGCTTGTAGTGCTTCCTTTCACTGGCTAACCCAAATACCTGCACACATCTCTGGAACACAACCCCTCTTTGAGAAGAAGGCTTACAGAACGCCACTTAGTTTGAGAACTACTGGAACATATTTAAACATCCATTCCACTGGCTGCCCCAACAAGTACATTGTCTTAGTCTGTTTTCTGCTGCTATAACAGAATACCCCAGAGTGAGAAACTTATAAAGTGAAAAGGTTGATTTAACTCACGGTTCTGAGCACAAAGAGCATGGGACTGACATCTGCTCTGCTCTGGCGAGGATGTCATTGTGGAAAGCATCACGGCAATGGGAATGTGGGCAAGAGTGGAGTGTGTGTGCACAGAGAAGGGCCTCACTTAGAACAGCTGACTCTTGTGAGAACTCACTCACTCCTGTGAGACACAGCCCACTCCACAGTATCCAAATTATTCCCTTCGTGGTGCGGAATCTCCACAACCTACTTCCTTTCCAGGAGGCCCCGCCTCCTCAGGTGTCACCACCTCAACACCACCACCCTGGGCGGCCTTCCGGGGACAAAGCACAGGGCACACGATGTCCCATCAGGGCCGCCTCCATGGTGCTGCCCTGGGTCCATTCCTTACAGTCACGGAAGAACAGCGTGTGGTTCAGAGTGGAGCGCTTCCTGTGAATTGTCCAGCCGAGTCTTTCTTTTTCCAACAAAGAAGGTGAGCCATGAGGCAATTTCACACCTCTAATGATGGTAGAGTCAGCAGTTGTGGGGACACGGCCTGACCCCGATCACAGAGCCCTGGACACCAGGCCTCTGCACGGTGGAGGCTGCCCACGCGACCCCACGAACCCCAAAGCCAAGCACACCGTGGGTGATCCCCGGACTTCAAGGGGAACTCAAGGGCAGTATTTCTGCATTTAACTAAGCTCTTGTTGGGGGATTGCAACCAACCGCTAGACCGAAGAGCTGAAATGGAGTGTAAACCACACCTCCTCCTCCGGACACACGTCAAACATACACTGCACAGAATAATTCCAAGTGCAAATGTTCAGGGTGATGGCGGGCCTGCAGTGATCACGGCCAGCGCTGTGGGAAGACCACCTGGTGGTGGTTGCTGAGCTGGGCCCTCCACTGGACTGCAGCCCAGAGCACCTAGGTGGCAGTATTTTTGGTTCTTGCTGAAGGGAGGAAAAAGCCACTAATTGCAGGGACTTGCGAATTCCTTCCTTTCTCTAAGCCCCCGTTTTCTCATTATAAAGTGGCAGCAGTAATACTGTCCAGATACCTCACAGATGGTAAGAACACCTGATTTTTTTTTTTAATCGATGTGAAAGCACTTGGAAAAGGCTGAAAAATCGGCAGTGAGTGCTGTCCACCAGGTGGCAGACTTGGTCTGAAGCACTGTAAGTGGCTGCAAAGTCACTGAACCCAAGAAATCAACACTTAAGCCCCACAAAAGTTGCCTCAGATTGTACTAGTGTGGACACCTAGGTAAAGGGAACTACTTGGAGTTGTTCACATCTGGTCACAAATGCTGAGCCAAAACTGAGCACCACGCACACGGGGACCCCGGATTCATGAAAAAACAGGAGAATGCATCACCGGAAGTCAGTATTACAAATTTCCCCAGTGAAGGTGGCAATGCTCAGAGCCAGCCACGTTTAAAGTCAGAGTGCCGCCGCGTCACCCTGCCTGCTGGGTGGGGAGTGGAGAACGTCATTGCAGAACCGCAGCACGCTCAAAACCCGCCCCAGGCTTGGCCACGCAAAGTAACCACAAGACGACCAACGAACGGGCAGTCCGTAAAGTGTAGACAGGAGAACAAACAGCATCTCAAGATGACTGTTGCCCTCAAAAGTCGAAAGTAACGTTCTCATTTGCATACACTAACAGAATTTACAAAAATTTTGTTGCATACATTTGTTTGGAGCCTCCTAACCTCTGAGTGAAGTCGAGCAGGAATCTTGCACTTTTCACAGAAGGAAGCTGATTTTCAGAGAGATTAAACGACTGAGTCAAAGATGAAGAATAAGGAAGCCGCTGAACATGTGGTTTCCCTGGTGTCCACTGCTGTGAAATGTAACGATAAGAGGAGGCCATAGAGCGGAGGGATGAGGAGTTTAGTTTTTGCTGAGACAGGCTGGGATTCCTTTCCTAGTTCTGCCACTTAATAAAATGCAACAAATGTGAACACCTCTCATGATAGTTCCAAACTTCGTTTTCCTCTCGGATTGAGGAAGGATATTGAAGCCCCACCTACGCCTGCGTAGGAAGACTCATGCTCAGCTCTGTCTTGCATGGCACTAGCCACCTGGACGTGGACCAGAGCTGTTTCTCTTGGCCCTGACCTTCTTTTGCCATCCACATCCGTCCTGGCACTGGGGAGGTCTGGAAGAGCCCAGAAGATGGGGCGGCCCAGGGACCTGTTGTGTGCCGTTGCCCGGGGCTTTGGGTGACCCCGAAGTTCAACATCCGCTCCCTGCCTGTTGCCTGGGAACTGATTTCTACAGTGGGTTAAAATCTAAGTCACACAGGCGAAATAAACTACTAATCCTGCTTCCTCAAAGACCAATTTCATTCACATTTGAAAGCATTAAGATTCTCTTTCACCCGGGGTGGAGCTCAGTAACATTTAGCATGTGTGAGGCCCTGGATTCAACCTCCAGCAGCACAGAGTTTTCTTTTTACAAAGTAAAGTGTGATATAATTTAAAAATCAAGTGATTCTGAGGCTGATTGTGAAAATGTTCCCCTCTGTCCCCCATCCAAGTCCTACCACTTTCAACCATTTTAACTGTTTCCTCTACTGTTTGCCTCTATATTTCTAATAAATGGCACGGTTGTTCCTTGATTTGTCCATTTTAGATTTATTGAATTCTCTTTAAAACAGGAAAGGACTATGGTATTCCTTACAACACCTCCTCTTCCCCTTTCCCGTTTCTCAGTAGGGTAACAGCATTGTTTGGGTTAAAGAGTCAGCCGCTTCATGTTGCTATGACCAGTCCAAGCCGTATCCTGTGGTTGCAATTCCTTTTTGAGACAGACGGTTGTTTTACTGCCTGAAGGGAATAACTGCCGTGCTTTCACCAGTTCAGTTTCTGTGTACCATTTGCTTTTATCCAAAACCTGCCGATTACCAAATGCGTTCCGACACTCATTTCCAATGCGTGGATAACTGATCGGTTCTCTCTTTGGTTTGATGCGGGTTTCTGCTGCCAACATTCCTGTCCGCGGGCCCTCCTGCTCCACCTGAACTTGGCCTCTTAGTTCTCGCCTCCTGGATACTGCTTCCCCGTCTGGTCTTTCCCCACCTCTGTCTGTTTGGGATCCTCTGTTTCCTAGACCTTCTTTCCCTGTTTTTCAATTCACATTATTGTTTTCTTGGAGACAATCTTCCAGTAAACCCAGAGAATGTACACATGAGAACTAAAATTTTCGGTCATCGTACGTCTGAAATGTCTTCGTCCTTCCTTTGTATCTGAATAATAGTTTGACTAATATGTGATACTTCCTTCATCCCCCAACAACAGAGTCTTAGGGGTCTCTCCTTTATTCTTCCAGATCTGAAATTTCAGGAATGTACTTGTCACCGGTCTTTGTAAATACATCATAGGAAATGAATGGGCACTTTCAGGCTGAAGATGCATCTTCTTTTCCAGTTCGCGGAGTCTTTTGTATTGTTGTTTGACATCTTCTCCCTGTCCTTCTCCCTAGCCTCATGCCTTCACCTTGTCTCTCCAATTTTCCATCTCTAGCTTTTTATTCTACTTTCTGGAAGGTTTTGTCAATACTATCTTTAATCTCTTCTATGGGCCATTTTAACCTTTGCTGTCCATTTCCATTCTGTTCCTCTGATAAATAATTTTATGATTATTTGATTTAGGTTGGGTGACTGAGTTGCTGATCAGAATGACTACATGTGCTGCTATGAACCTCATTTTTTTTTTAACAGTAGTGAAGTTTTATTAAAGGTAGGAAAAGAAACAGGCCCTGTAAAGCAAGTTTGGGCCAAGTAAAAATAGGAAAAGAAGTATACCCTACAGTGTGAGGGTGCGCCATCCATGCAAGAGAGAACACAGTGGCAAAAACTCATTGTGGTCTGCTCTTTTTGTATCACCCACTCCTCAGGCTGACGTCAGGTCTGGGCCATCCTATTGGAAACCTACTCAGATTCTTGCAAGAATTTCACGCACACAGCTTTGGGAACTGTTCTGTGCATGTGTCCTGGGATTTTGTAATTAATAGGTCATACCTCCTTCCCCAGTCAGTTTTGCCATGCCCTACTCTCCCGTCTCATTTGCCCTGAGAGACACAGATCCCCATAATTCTGTATGGCTGCCGAGGGAGTGGAGGTCTCTGTCTTCTATAGCTTCTTTCAGCTAAAAGGGGCTGTAGACCCTATCTATTGGGGATCATGTGCTCTCCAACTGCCTTGGGGTGTTGTGACTCACTGACTGGGTTGAAGAAAAAAAGTCTCTCAGAAGATGAGAAAAAAGTGAATGACTACTAAGCTGCCTGTTTGATGGGAAAAAGAAAGTGAGTTTACTATTACATTGGGGATGTAGAACCCAAATACAAGTTGCAGATCGGATTTCCATGCTTCTTGTGGAGGACAAAGTATGGCAAAGAGGGAGGCTAGATAAATTAACAAAAGTCTGAGAGCCGTAGCCTTAGCAGGATTACTCATATAATGGATCTAATTAAAAACAGGCGCCTCAGTGCAGGGCCCATTTAAACTGTGGTGAATTAGGATCATCAGTGACTCTACTTATCTGCACCTAGAGCAATACTGGAGACTTGCTCTCTGAAGAGAAGCCTCAGGTCTTCCAGAGGTTCTCAGGAATAGCTTTCTCCTTAGTCCTGTGCAAATTCTAGTGACCATTTCCTATGTAGGATGTTTGTATCTTGTCACTGCATCCCTTGAGGAATGACCAGAATAGTTCCTCAGAAACTAGGAATAAGGCTAGGGTAGGGCTGCTCTGCTTACCTTCCTATCAGCCTTTTGATTTCCTGAGAAGACTTTAGATATGTCTCCATGGGATCCATTATAATGCATGACTGCAATCTGCTTGGGAAGATATAATGCCTCCAGGAGTTGTAGAATTTCCTGCTTGTGTCTTATAGATGATTGCTTTTTAGTCAGCAAGCTCCTTCTTGCCAGGTTGTTGCATGGACATGTAACACCAGAAAAGCATGTTTGGAGTCCAAATAGCAAGCTAGCATCTTGCCTTTTCTTAATATCAATTCCCAGAGTAAGAGCTATCAGCTCTGCTCTTTGAGCAGAAGTCCCTGGGGAAGTTGACCTCAGTGACCTGTTGTGAACTGACAGCTGCATAACCTGCCTTTTAACATCCTTCTTGGACAAGGCTATTTTCATCAGTGAACCACATTTTTTCAGGGCCTTGGAGGGGCAGGTCACTGGTATCTTGCTTGCTTCCATAGGTCTGAGAGACCACTTGTTCACAAGAGTGGCTAACTTCTGGACCTGTAGGCATCAGAGAGACAGAATTAGGAGTAGTACAAATTTTTATAATAAGCTCAGAGGTGTCTAAGAGTGTGGCCCGATACTTGGTAACCTATTCCTATGTTAACCACAAGTAACCTTTGGAGTCAAGACTCAATCTGACCTGATAGAGAGTCAGGACATCAAGTTTCTGTCCTAAAATTAGTTTTGCCACTTCCTCTGTTAGTATAGCTGTAGCTGCTACTGTTCTCAGGTAGGGTGGACATCCAGCAGCCACTGCATCTAACTTTTTGAAACATGCCACTGAGCAGAGTTCTTGTTCTAGCCTTTGGGTCAAGACACCCAAAGCAATTCCTCTTTCTGATATGTAGAGGAAGAAGAGTTTTCTACCCTGCATCAGGATCCACCTGTTGGCTAATTAGGTCAAGGAAACCTGGTGTAGTCCAACTGGTAAAATCCACTTTGGCCTTTCATTGAAATTTAAGAATTACTGCCAAGCTTGCTAGTAAATCTCTTCCTAGTAAGGGAGTAGGACACTGTGGGACAATTAGAAACTTGTGATTAAACATTCAAAGTGACATATCAGAGCAAGAATAAAGAATTTCCAACTAAGGGTCCCCTTGACCCCAATTATGGCTATAGATCTAGAGGAGGCTTTTCCAGGGAAGTAAGTCAAAACAGAATGAAGTAATTGAATTGGCTCACCCATGATGTCCAGGATTACCCTGAGCTCCTCATAAGAAATGGCGATGTCCAATGACAGAGGTATCATAGGAAACAAGGGTTTGGCTGGCCAAGCTCTTCTCTGGGAGCAGGGACAATCAGCCCGTCAGTATCATGAGTCAGGTATATTGGTGGCCTCACATTTGGAGCAGATCCCAGGCAGTGGCTTGGTGTTGTCACATAACCCTATGTCCAGACTTCTTGCAGTTGGTCATCCTTGGGTTTTCCCTTAGATGACCTCGGTGAGTTTAAAGTGCTGCCAATTGCGACAGCTGTAATTCTAGCTTTAGAATCTTCTCCAGATCCTGATTGTTGAACACAGAAAAGATCATGTCCAGTAATTGGGACATAGGTGTCTGGGGTCCCATCTGAAGTTTCTTCATTAAACGAATGGGACAGACCCATATCCCCCTGAGAGACAGGCAGGGATCTGAAGACAGGATCACCAAAGGTATCTCTTTCTTCTGGGGCCACTCTAATTACCATAGTTTCTGGGCTTCTCCTGAAATAAGGGTTCACGAAAGCCTGAACATAAGGGATTTCATTGCACTTTCTACGTTTTAAGCAGAAACAGTTTAACTGAAAAATAGTCTCATTGTTTAAACTGCCATCCCATACCTATCTCTTGCCATTTCCTGGTTCATATTGGACCCAAACTGTATTGCAATAGTAGATAAACTCTTCCTTTTTAAAATGGGCAGGCTCAAACCTTTCCCACTGATCAAGGATACAGCCTAGTGGTAAAATCAGTGGACTCTGTGGGATGTGGTTCATGAGGTTTCCCATGGCTCATTTTGGGACCTATAGAGAGAGACAACTAGGTCTTAGGTCCTTGAAATGGTGTCCCATTCAGAAGGAGGAGATCCAATGAGCCCACAAAGTGTCCCTTGTGAGATTCAAGTATCCGCTAGACAGGCATCTGTGTCTGAAGCTAGGATGGTGCCAGCATCTTTCATAGAAGCGTAGAAGAAAGCCCTACTGAGGGCTTTTCGTCTCCATATGGGGTCCATTAACTCCTCAGGGAGAAGGGCGTTCAGCCACTTGATGGCTCTACCTAGTCCTCTGAATCTCCCATGAGGTCAGGGAGGACTCCCCACCATCACCACCACCAGCAGCAGCATTTTCTTGGCCACTGTTGAGCCACTTGATGGCTCTACTTAGGCAGGGTGGAGCCACTTGGGAGACAGTATATTCTGTGTTTACTCTGATAGTAAAAACTCTGGCATTTTTTTTAAGGCAGTAGAGATAGAAACTTCTTTTTTATGAAAAAAAGTTCAGAAACTGTAAGAAGGAGGATGGTTTTACCTTTGACTACAGTCACTTGAGTTAAGCTTTACTGTCTGTTCTTTCATTCTTCTTAGGCTGTCAGGTATGTTTCTGAATTGCCTGTATTTTGTTAGAAGAAACAAGGAAGGGAAACAAGCATGGTGGGACCCATGTGGATTCAAAACGGGTCCATTCAGGTGACAAGACAAGATGGCGGCCCTGAGGTAGCACCCTGCGAAGAAATAGCGACCTGGGGAAAATGCAGATGAAACTTGTACCACAAAAAAGAGTGTGCTGGGGTGGGCAGCTCCTCATAAAGGCTACAAGTTACCAACAGCTATTTCCCCCCCCAAAAGAATGGGAAAGCTGAGCAAAGTATCATGGAGAACAGAAGCACAAAGACAAAAGGGCGTAATAACAGGCTCCCTGGCCATTGAATGCATATCCACGGAGTGACCACAAATGGGACAAAGGAAGAAAAGGGGAGATAAACTTGAGGCAGGCCTGTAGGCCTTCTGCTGGCTGAGGAAAAAAAAACAAAAACAGAAACCATGGTCCTTACCTGCTCTCCTGGCTGGCTAAGCCAAATATGTTACAAGGTTTCAGGGTGCTGAAGTCTCCTTCTAGAGGTGATTTCTAGGTTCTTTCTGTCCTGAGCAAAGTATTGGTCAAGACAAGCATAAGTAGTAGCAAAGTTTTCTTAAAGGTAGGCAAAGAAACAGGCTCAGCAGAGTGCATTCGGGCCAAGTAAAAGTAGGAAAAGAAGTACACCCCATAGTGTGAGGGTGGGCCACCCATACAAGAGAGAACACAGTGGCCTGAGCCTCATACTTTCAACTGTATAGCTTGTCACTCATTAAATATATTCATTACAATTAAGTTGTGCTTAATCTCAATGTTTACTTATCTTGTCTGACAATGATAAGCAAAGAAACAAGATGCGTGGTCCCCATCTAAGGATGGACCTTGGAGTGGAGGGAAGGGTGGTGCGAGCGTTCTTCTGAATGGACATGTTTGATCGCCTTCCATGACCTGTCACTGTACTGGGGACATGGCTGGTGACCAGAGAATTGTTTTTCAGTGACTATTCTCTGATCTCAGGGAGCAAAAATTTGCCTGTTTCCTGGGAATCATCCCTAACTTTGGTGCCTACATGCAAACACTGAGGGCAGATCATGACAGAAAAGAAAAAGCTTACAATCCCTGCTTTGTGTGAACTAGGGGGTCTTGCCCAGCCTTCCTTTCTGAGATTTCTGCACTGGTCTGGGAGCTCACCTGTTATTGGAGTTTAAGTAATTTTCTTTTGGTTCCATTTGCTACTTAGGACCAAATGCTATTGCTCTTGTTGATATTGAAATAAATGGTCTTTATTGAAGATCTCCAAAGAGCTTTGCTAAATGCACCAATGATGTCATCTCATCTGTAGGTGGGAGAAACAAAGCCCAGAATCCAGTCCCACAAGACAGAGGAACCAACATAAATATTTTGCTTGGATTTATAGAACACTGGCCCTTATCTCATAGTTGGACTGGTCTAGATTTAGTACTTGTGCTTGTATGACAGAGCAGAAAAAAGAGAGGGGGAGAGAAAGAGAAGGATTTTCTTGTTTGACTGCCTAGAAACACTCGCATGGATCTGTCATCTTGGCTGTGCCTACTTCCGAAGGAGAGATTCTCTAGAATCGCACTATCAGCTATTGGCAGTGACCAGCACAAGAAATCCCAGTGCCACAAACGTAAAGTCATGGCTCAGCTTGCCTGGCACACAACTTGCAGGTCATAAGACAAACATGAAGTGACTTGACTGCTGGAAGTCTGGCAAAGGGTTAAGAAAGAGAAATTGTGCAAGATTTCCGCAGTCTTATCCTGCACTCCAGTTGGTTTGCCTGGGAGCGACTTCATGCAGTCATTATGGGTTGTGCAACGAGGCATGGCAGCTAGAGCCACAAGAAGGAAGCTGGTGAATTGAGCTAAATGTGGGCATTGTGACCCACTTTGATGATATGCAACATACAAGTCAGGGCTCTCCAGGGACACAGAACCAACAAAATACATATATGCAGGCTGATCAAAAGAATACAGTGTGAGAGTTGGAAATTTGGCTCAGTGGTAGAGCTCTTGCCTAGCAAGTGCAAAGCCCTGCGTTTGATCCCCAGCACCAAAAATGCATGTGTGTGTGTGCGTATGTGTGTTTAAATAAAAATATTTATTACAATGAAAGGCACATTGCCATTAATCCCCCTCAGCATACTCCTCTCACCCTGAGCAGGCTTCTCCCATCATTCTTGTCACTTGCTGAAGTGGTTCTGGAGGGTTCAGTTTATTTTCCCTTCTGGAGCAGAAGCACATGAAAGAAACCTCCTCTAGCTTGCAGGGAAAGTCAGCTGAGAGAAGGGCGGAGTCATCTTTTGAATGTTCTGTGGCAGCACATTTCTGACAGAAGATCCCAAAACTCCTCTACAGGGAACTCAGCTTTCAATTTTGAAGTACAACAGCAAATTTTGGAATGGGCAGAACTCTAGGGCTCTGTTCCATCATGGTGGAATCTTAAAAAAACCACCCGAAAGAGTGAAGTGTAAGAGGGTGGAAAATACTATGAACAAAGGATGTCGGGGAATTGGGAAAGACTGCCAGAATGTGCAACTCTTTTCCTAAGAATTAGAAATATGTCTTCCCGCCATTGCTAGGTCAGTTCATATGTACGCTGTTTAGATCCCCATCGTAGTTAGATCCCATTGTAGACAGCCACTGAGGTGATTCTTGAGCTCAGTAAGTATTAAATAGAAACATTAAGAAGTAATACTGAGCTCTCTTGCCCAGCTGGGGTTTTTTAAAGTGCATACAGTATCTATGGCTCTTCATTCTTATTCCTTTTCTCTCTTACTGGGCACATTTTCCCTCTCGGTGTTTGTAACACCTTCGCTGGAAGATGGTCAAGGTCAGAGAAGGTGAAGACTTACCCAGTTAAAGGTACTATTCCCACTCACCCTGAGGACAACTGTGGTGAGAGAGAACTTGCCTAAACCGGGTTAGGCGTTTAATGGTGGATTGTTGGAAGCTTCACCGTAGATAAAGGTACACTGCAGTTAATGTTCACCAGTAGACCCTCCTGGACCGCATAATGAGCTGTGTAGAATAGAAGACCTTCCTCCCTTTCCCCCTCCCTTCCCTCCCTTAAACATTTTCATTTAGCAGATGAGTTAAATGGTGAACCTGAAGGCTGTGCTCGCACTTGCGAGGGCTGTTTTCTGATGGTTGGTTTTGAGTTGCACTTCAGATAAACCTCCCAGCAGGCGTTAAGCATTAGCCCACCTTTGGCCATTAGCTCGATGTAGGTGTAAATGTTTGACAGAAAAGTACACACACCGATATACTAACAAGTACCATGAGCACATTAGGAAGTCGACTGGTGGGAAAGAAAATAGACGTCGTCAGAGTAGCAATGATCTATTGTGGAAACCCTGGACAGGGTGTCTGTTAAATCATTTGTACACTGTTCCGTGATTTCCATTCTGATGGGACCCAGTAATCCCAGAACTGCGATTCCAGACATTCCTCCACATCCAGCACTGACAGTCTGTATCAATTATTGTAGCCATAAAGTTGTTTCAGCTGGTTAAACGTAAAGAATTACTGTCCCCCATTTTCCAATATACTAGTTAGTTCTCTTATCCGCACTTCTGAGGGGGTTCAGTAGCAAATATTATTGTCCATCTTTGAAATTCTTAACCTCGAAGAGCCTAAAGCTATCCTTTCCTCAAAAAATACAGAATTGTTTGACTGCATTGTTCTGTATTACAGAGGCTAATTCTGTGTCCCTCCAAATAGTGAGAAAAATTCATGAATCAGAGTTTGGTTTAAATTTCAGGTAAAAAGGGTTGGCGATTTAGCTTGGTGGTAGGGCACTTGCCCAGCAAGCACAAAGCCCTGAGTTTGATCCCCATCACTACCACCCCCCAAAAAATAAAAAAATAAAAAATTTTGAAAATAAAAAAAAATAAAATTCAGTTAAAAAGTGCTCTTCAAGCTGATTTCAATGACAGGTACTGTTTTCAGGAGTGATTTCAGGACTGAGTCCTTACTGATTTGAAGGAACGTGGGTCCTAAGGGGGGCCGTGCACTGTATAAAAAGTTGGGGGTTTGTATTCAGTCCATATCTGGCATCAAGGCCCCAAGACTGTTCACGTCTCTCCGTGTTTTTGGGTTTCTGTTCCTAATGTAAGCACTGGGCTGGGCTAGCTGGTCTCGAAACCTTTCCCAGCTCCAACTCTGTTATCTAGTCTTACAACAGGATAGTCTAACCATATTAAGGAAAGAAAAGTCAAGACGAACATCTCTACTTATTCTTGACAATAGACGTATCTCACAAGCTAACTTATTATTGCTCGATGTGGATGGACTCCAAATCCCCCTTTGTCTCTAACGTGGGATGTACACAGCAGCACAGTATTGTACATTTAAAAGTTTATTGAAAGGGTAGATCATGTTAAGTGCATTTAATACAAATGCATGTACACACAAGGACATTTTTAGAGGTGATGGACGTGTTTATTACCTTGATTGAGTGATGAAATCGTGGAGCTGTGCCTATGTCCAAACTCAACAAACTGAATGTAAAACATATGCAGTTTTTGTTTGTTTTTCAGTTATACCTCAATAAAACCGTTTTTTAAAAGGTGGGAAATACACTCATGTCACTTAACAACAGGGATATATTCTGATAAGTGTGTCTTAAGTGATCTTGTCACTGTGCAGACATCAGCTGTACTTGCACGACCACAATGGCTGTGACATCCCCAGGCGGTCATGATCTTATGGGACCACTGTCGTACCTACAGTCCACTGTTGACAAAACATCTGTTTTTTTTTTATTAATACATGTTTATGATACAGAATGAGTACATTCATTTGGGGAGTTGGTACATATACTGCATCTTAATTCTTTTTACTTCTCCTTCCCCTCCAAACCCTCCTACCTCCTTCCATCCCTAGATCCCCTTCCTATCCCCTAAAGTCTACCTACCTGTTTCCCTTCATCTTTCTCTTATTTTGCTCTTTAAATCATTTATACTTTTCTCATATAAGAGAAACTGTGTGATATTGTTTAACCTTCTGTGTCTGACTTGTTTCACTTAGCATTATGGTCTCCATGTGCATCCATTTACCTACAAATGACTCAAATTTATCCTTCTTTATGGCTGAGTAGTATTCTGTTGTGGATAGATACCACATTTTCTTTATCCATTCATCTGTTGATGGACTTATAGGCCACTTCCAAGATTTAGCTGTTGTGAGTTGTGTTGCTATAGACATGGGTATGCTTGGATCACATCTTCCTAAAGCATCTTTATACAACATATAACCAAGTATTCATTTTGAAAAATATGCACTGGAGTTGTTTAAAAACCAAGGATGAATTTACATTCTTTTAAGATCATATTTCTAGGTCATAATTAATTATTTGGGGGAAGAAAGAATAGGGTAGAACCATTTTTTGACCTAGATTTCATAACAGCACTGACCAGTAGAACCATTTGCAACAACAGAAATGTCATATGTCTGTGTTGACAACATGGTAGACTCTAGCTACGCTGAACTGTGAGCACATGAAAGGAGTGTGCCTAGTGCAACTGAAGAACTGTATTTTTATCTAATTTAATTTTAACTTAAAGAGTCATGATCACCTTATAACACTGCATTCAATACGACCGTGCTGCTAGTTCTAAAGTCGAATTTACAAAGAAGATGCAGGTGATGACAACCATATTCCAGTGGTTAATAGGATGAACGAGTGTGGAAAAAGCGAGGGATGGTGTGAACGTCTCATCAGGATTTAAAAACGGAAGTGACAGCATGGGCCCGGGAACCCTGGTCCCTTTTTGGTTAAGCGCTGTGAGAAGACATCAGGCAGCTTTAGGGACCAAGTCGCTCAGAGCAGCTGTCTCAGAGACCAAAGATGTTCCATGAGGATGTTGATTCTGCCTGAGAAACTCCTTAGAAAAAAGACCAGACTCTTTTTAGTGAACTGTTGTAAGACTTTGTTGTTAAACGTGAAACTTACCAGCCTTACTGGTTTTCCCTTTCCAGGAACTCATCGACGTTGATAGTGAAGTGGTGTTTGAATTGGCTTCCTATATTTTACAGGTAAGTGGCTCTGCACAGGGAAAGAGGGTGGAAGACACACTAAGCACAGCCAGCGGCCATATCCACTCATTATTTGTCTGCTTCACTTTTTCTAGCCACAACCCGGGCAGAGCTGTTAAGAATACTGATATGATGGCGATAATAGGGTTTTATACTCCTTCAAAGCTTTAAGACAGCGTATCACTGTAAAGGAAAGTCGTGTATTTAGCCCAGGCCTGGGGGAAACAGAGGTCATTCAGCGACCCCATTGTCTTTGAGTGTGGTGCCCTCTTCTGCCCTGGGTAAAGCCAGGTGAGAATCTCCCCATGCCCCCTAGAAAGACAAGAGGAAAAAAATCTTAAACCAGGGGAGAGGTGGGCAGAGAGAGACAGACAGACGAAAGAGAGACAGAAAGAGAGAGAAGCCTTTTATTAGCTGTAACAAGAGCAAGGTCAGTTGAAGGTTGAAGTATTAGCCTTAATTTGTTCATTCAACGAGTACTTATTGAATACTGCTATGCACAAGTTATTATACTAGATTCACTGAATGTTTTATGGCTCCTCCCTCTTGAGTCTTTTGTGTCCCTGGAAAATACCCCAGAACATAAAACAAAACTAAAAGTCACCTAAGGAATAGTTTTATCCACATACATGTTCAGATTCAGAAACTTTAAACTGGAACAGTTTGACCAGGGACCAGGTGACACCTTGCATGTCGTCATTGCAAATCATTTTCTTTGTATATCACTCTCTAAAGTTTAACTTTGGGTCTCATATTCAGGTGGCAAGTGCACCCTTTCCCTCTTCGTCTTACCCCTGTTGTAACCAGGATGATGGCAGCAGGGAGGTGACTTAGCTCATTCATTCTGAGGAGTTAGTGTAATTACACGGTGTATTTTAGTCTCACCCTGGATGAATGGGTTTCACTGATGTTGAATTTTTTTCTTCTGCAGGAGGCAAAAGGAGATTTTTCTAGGTGAGTTTACAAAAGGGTTTTTTTTTTTATTTTGGTTTTTGCTTTTTTGGTTTAAGTATGTACTCTGTTGCCTTTTTATTGAAAGAAATTACCCTATCTGCAATATTATGTGTTAGCGATGAGCTGTACTCTCAACTTATCCACGAAACAATAGATGAGGAAGAAAATACACAGCAGTAACAAGGACATTCAACCAAACAAGGATCCTACAGTTACACAAGGCTGGCTCAGCGTCCAGTGTCACGTGTGGCTATTTTGCTAAGGTTGATGGCTCAGCCCGGGGTCCCCATGGAGCCTGGAGTCACCACTGTGGTGTAAATATGGTTATGGCAGCCTGGCAGCCCTAACAAATATGTAGACCTCTTGTTTTTTAAATTTCTCAGTTTAGTTCCTGCCCCTCAAAGGGCAAAACTGTCCTACAGGGAGATATCTTTCATGGAGTGTCACCATATAAATATCCCATTTCACCTTCCTTTTCAAGATAATAGCGTCGTAGAAAACACAAACAGACGTAACCACTAGGAGCTGGGCACAGCTCCCGTAATCCTGTGAACTGCGGCCTTGAATCTGCCCTTCCTTCCATGAGGCCTGGTCCACTGCCACGTGGCTGAGGTGCCCACGGGCTCTTCCCTGGAGTCTCCGCAGAGCCCTCTGGGCCCCCCACCCCAGCAGGGCTGTTGGCTCAAAGACAGGCACTGTTCCAGGGATTCTGCCTTCTCAGACTTCTCCGGGGAAGGCCCAGCCAGCTCATTCTACAGGGTTAAGGTCTACAGGCAGGGGGAGAGCACACATGCTCAGGAAACCTGGTGTGTTTTGCCATGTTTCAAGGATTTGACCTGTGAATGCAACATCCTCACGCCTGAGGCCTACATCCTGGTCAGGTAGCTCGGCAGAAGCAAAACACTGCTTTAAAATCTAAGGAGGGTTGGCAAACTTTTGGTAAAGGGCCAGTCACCGCTGCGGGCGGTCTTGGTTGCGGTTATTCTGCTCTTCCTGAGGGCAGAGGGGCCTCAGATGATTGGTAAGCAGACTGTGTGGCGGGATTGTCCTGAAACTTTATTCAGGGCACCAGAAATTTGAATATTGCGTAAATTTTCTTGTATGTGAAATGATCTTCGTCTTTCTCCTCTTCCTCTTCCTCATTCTCCCTCTCCTCTTCTCTTTCTCCTCCTCCACTTAAAAATGCACAAGCCATTCAGAGTTCCCAGGCCACACAGCAAGCTGGGTCTGGCCAGTGGACTGCTCTTGCTGACCCCTGATCTGAAATAGGCCCCTCGGCTCCGTATGAACACTTGCACAAGGAGACCTCTAGGCCTCCCTTATTCAGGTTTACTAAATCCTGAGTAGAAAGCGGAGGTCGTTGAACTTTTGGTGAATATGACTCTAAAGAGCTTTAGCTGGAGACCTTGAACGTGACAGGTAAAGAATCACCATGTACTGAATTCGCTGAACAATCATTTTGAACGATCATTTTGTAGACTCTGAAGTTTGGTGTTTTGTTTTGTTTTTTGCTATTTTCTGATGTTCTTAACTTAGTATTGGAATGTAGGATTTCGATAAGTCCAAGTCTGGAGCCCAAAATTTCTGGAGTGCTGTGAAAAACTGTTTAACAACCACAAATCCAGTGAACCCGAGTGTCTCATCTACTTACTCTGAACATACTTTTGCGTTTTCCAGCTCCAAACTCCACCATAAACATTATTTACATTTGAGAGCACCCTGGCAGGGTGGAATGTGAAGTGGGACCAGCCTCATCTGGCCCCACGGATCATGGGAACATGGCCACACACGGCTTGCCAGCGAGGAGGAAGTGCAGGCCTGGCCCTGGCGGTCATTCCCGGCCCCTAATGAGCTTGTGGAATGCCAGCTTGTTGGCCGAGTTCCAGGAACAAGGGTCCCGGTGGAGGTGGCTCATGTGTCAGAGTGCCTTCCAGCTGTTTGTTTGCAGCTGCAGCTGTTGGAGTAGAGAAGGTCAGGCCCCTCACCCGAAGGTTAGTTAAAAGCCACCCCATCAGGGCGGGGGTGATCTATTACATGGGCTCCCCGGTCCACATCGGCTTTCTGGAGTAGCCATGGCTCGTAAAAGTCTCTTCAGAAGTCTGGGAAGATAGTGCTTGCGTGGCCTGGAGTTGTGGGATATGGAAGTAATTCTAAATCCCTGTGCGTGTCTCTTCCCATCTACATTGGGGAAGATCCCCAAAACATGAAAGTTGGCCACATCTGGTTTGGTGACTGAGCGTTACGTATTTCGCATGCCTCATTCTTGTAATTTAGCTTTATAGAAAGTAACTTTTGCTGTTAGTCATTAATGTGTGACTCCACAGCCTTGGTTATGCGTAACAGAATGGCTTTGACTTGGACATATGCCCTATAAATACAGTAAATTTTCCTGACCAGTATTCAGAAATTAAGATTTCAACTTACAAATACAGAACCTTGAGGAAAACTTCTATATATAAAACAGGATTCAAGGCCTAATTCTAAGACACGTAGAAATATAGAAGATCAAATAGCCTTTTAAATGAATGGTTTCACACAAAAGGCAAAGTAACTCTTCTAGAGCCTGGGAGGGTCTAAAAACTTCCAAAAAGATAATTTGCACAGGCTGCTGTTATTTACAAATTCAAATTTCAGTGACTATACACAGGCTACACTTGTGCGGCATGAGTATTAAAAAACTACGGAATTGCAGATGCAATTTCCTTGAAGCACAAGAGAAAAAAGGCTATTTTTACGAATAAGAGAAGTGGAAAGAGCTGATGCATGTCAATAGAAAAAGAGCTATATAAAGACAACCCAGAACTGTAGTGCTTTCCCATGAAACTCGCAAGCTTTTGTCTTCCTTCTTCTGCCCTTTCATTTGCTCAGCAGATCCTGGGGGCTTATTCTTACGTAACTCTCCTCTCTCTAGTTAATGGACGTGCTGGCTTCTTGTCTTACTAAGCTTGCCAGTAAAACATTGGAATTAGCATTGCTGAAAGAAAACGATGGCGGCACAGACAGATGAATGGCGTTATCCGTGATAGGAAGAAATGTCTGCCACCCACATTCATATCCTGACATAGAGTGGACAACCGTGTAGGGTATCATTAAAGGGTTAGGAAGTAATCTTATCTAAAAATAATGTTTTCTCTCTTGTATTATTTTCCGTAGCACAGCATGGGTAATCTTGTTTCGTTTCCTGGTGTGTGTATATATGTTAAAAATGAAAAAACCCTCTTGTCTGTCAACACTCAGGAAATCAGCAGAGTTGGCACTGTGTTTAAAAACAGTTGAACAGCGTCAGAGCTGTGACTCGAGGGTGCTGCTGTAGGAGCAAACAGTAGACAGAGACCAGCCAACAGAGTCTAAAAACAGAAATTTCCCTTTCGATAACCGCTGCGGACCGTTAGTCACTAGCAGACATCGCCTACGAATCGCACAAATGGTGTCCATCACACACCGCTAATCTCTGACTCATATTATTTTAAAATTTTTGTTTAAATCTTGAGTTATTGTGGAAAAATATTCTCTTCCTAACAAAAGTTAGTACAGCAGACACCATTTAATCAACTGACATACAAATTTTCTAATTATATTAGAAATTAATTATTCTAATATAATTAAATTATATTCTAATTAAACTTAATAGACTTATTCCCACTGTGCTAAGTGAGAGCTCAGGTACAAGAATTTGATGTTTTGTTTTTGTCCCTAAAGGGAACTTCCCTGAAGATCCTATTGACCAACATCTTTACCTTCGTCTCAAGAATCTTCTCACTTGTAACCTTGCAATCAGCTCCAATTGATGTGACATGAATTTTAAATAATGATAATAATTTTAAACAAGTTTTGCAAAATTGAAATTTTAAACTGTTGTATGCTGAGCATTGCAAATCATTAATGGCCAAATCTTACTACCCTTATATAAAGAATCATCTATAAATTAGTAGGGACTAGTAAAAGCCACCTGAATTGTTTTGTTAACAAGATTTATTGAAACTAGATCAGCACAGCTCTGTTGCTCGGGGCTGTCCACTGGGACCTGGAAATACCTCTGTCACAGAGGACCAGATATACTGATGCTAACCACTGAAACGATTTTCCCAGCGGGGATTTATTAGGCCCAGTAAGCCAAGAACTGTTGGCTGAAAGGACCGATATGGAGGAAATCCCATATTAAGAATGAGCCATGGACCAAATTCTGCCTACCTAGCTGACTTCCTGTTCCAGGGCCCATCCGAGCCTCAGTGATGAGAGGCACGTTGCAGGACCAGCCTGCTGTTCAGAGAAGCACAGTGAGAGGCGAGAAGGGGGCTTTTCACTGAGTACTACTCGGGGTCAGTTTACATGCTATCTGTACAGAATTAAACACTGAGAGAGTATTAGTGTATCAGACTTCAACGGTCCATAAGAACTCTTCCTTCGTCCCTAAGACATCAATCTGCAGGTTCTTTCTGTCTTTATCTTTTTTAATCCTGCTTTTAGAAGTAGGGCAATGATGACTCAGTCAATAGAAACAGACAGCAGCCTTCGTCAACAAGGGAAATTGATTTTTGCTTCCACATTAGAAGAAAAATTGGAGTATTTATTTGTGCCGAAAAATTCCTGTTCACTTCCAAAGGCTGCACATTCTTGGGTCCCTGGGAGAGCAATCTGAAGTAAAAAGCATAAAGCCCTTTTAATATTTTATCTTCTGTAAACTGTGGCACTGTGTAGTCACCAGTCTAGAGAGAAAGAAACTTTTGTCACCAAAAAAAAGTCCCACTTGATTTTTTTTCTTTTTTTTTAAATCTGATCTGTCTTTTTTAAAAGTGCATTTGTAAATTGAAATAAACTAAAACTGGCTTTGTGGTCTATGAAAATTCCAGGATCATAAGTCTTTTTGGTTAGGCCAGAGGATGCAATCACATGTTAAAGCAAGAATTTTCTTTTATTTTGGTTTTTCTTTTTCATCTTTTTAAAAATTGATGCTCTCCCTCTTGGAAATGATAAATAATTTAACATTGTTACCAGATTTCTTCTGCTCAGTAGCAGAGGGAGAAATAGCAATCCAACAAGGAAAAGAGTGAAATCCCACTTGGCTAATGAGGTATATAACAGAGAAAGCAAGAAATGTAGAAGTTCAACCGGAAGAGAAGACAGAGCTAATTTCCTTCTAAAACACTTTGTTTTTAGTAATGTAAACAATTGTACCAATTGCTATCATTAAAAAGATGGCGAAGTTATTTTCTCACCCAGCTGACAGAGAGGATTGAGAGTTAATTGAAAGCCACAGTCTATAAATCACAATCCCTTGTCTATTAATAGCGTCACTTTGCACCTACACAGGTGGTTTTACTAGAACAAGTCTAAGCAAGCTGAGTTTTAAGTCATTAGTAGTCATTTTAATCATTTGAGTTCTATTTTCCTAAAGTTGTTTAAGTGCCACTGGAGAGGGTACAGCTGTCACTGATCACATAGCAAGAGAAATATATTTGCTGAGATAATTAGTGAAAGAATAGACAGCCCTTTTGGGAGTAGTTAACATTTGGACTAGAACTTACATATCTGACAGTCTGTGTCCAGCTAAACTTGCAAATTTCTCTATGGAAACCATCATAGGAAAAAATCTCACATGTTAAATTTGAAACATACCTATCAGCCCAAAGAAGACCTCTTTGCGGGAAGAACTGAAATTCATATAATGCTCAGGTATGAACTGATTTTTTTTGAAGAGGAAGAAAGTGGGGAGTGCGAAGTTTTCTCATGATTTAGAAACAACGTTGAGGGCCATGAGTGATTCGGAAGCAGCCGGGATCTTTCTTGCCGGCAACAGCTTTTAAAAAGAACAAAATCTGCGAACGTTTGAAGGACAGCGTTCAAGTGGAAAAGTTATAAATCATTAAGAAAGCTTTGTTTGTGGACCAAAGCCATTCCATTGAGCTTTCAAGTGTGCAATTCACGTTTCTGAAGCATTAAAAAGTATTCAGACGGGGTTTTTTGCAGGATGATACTCTTCAAATCCTGTGAGAGCTGTAAAAATTTAAAGTAAGAGGGAAATTTTGTATTATGACCGCTTATCTCTTTTGTTAAGCCTTTATTTCATCTCGACATCACATTTGAATTCCGTGAACAGCAGAAAAGTTCATGGTTAGGCCAGTTTTTCAGAGTGGAGAGTCCCAAGCTAAAGGATGACGTTGTAGAAAATTAACCAGTTGTTTTTTTTCTCATGTTATTTGAATAAAAATTATTTTCCTAAAATCATAGCTTTAAGGAACAATTTTTAAAACTTGCTTTGAATTTTGCACATCTCCAGCTAAATTAACAATTCACCAAATTTCCTTTTGGCCTATGAAAACCAGACTCGTTAATCAAAAAAGAAATCTTTACGTTTAGAATTGAACAATGAGCATCAGAAATACTCAAAGCCCATAAATGGGTTTGTAATCTGCCCCTCCGTAGAGTTGGTGAATTAGCATGACTTATTTATCCTTGAAACAGCTCAGAGTCCCAGGCCAGGAAAAACCTCTGAGCAACCCCAGGTGCTTCCCTTTGCACACGCTAAATGCAATGGCAGAGGTTCCACAGACACGCCGAGTACAGTCCCAGGGGGCGAGACCCTGCGACATCTCCTGAGTCATCCATCAGCTTCCGGAGACTTTCCTGGCACCTGGGAGAAGCATGTGACGGGGAGGGACTGGGCAGATCTTCACCTTTCTTTTGGATGCTTCTGCAGGTGGGAGAGATACAGGTCAACTTTGCCTCAAATAAAAAGGTTAGGTTTTCCACAAAATGAGGTTAAGAAAAGTTTGTTTCCTGGAGCTTTCTGGGCTTTGGAATTGTGGATAAGGGATTGAGGACCTGTACTGCTCTTGTGTGGCTTAGAAACTGCCTTTCCCTGGAGAAACTGACCTTCCTGATACATTCATAAAATGCAGAGGAGTTGGTGGGGCGCAGTGTATCACCGCTTCTGAGTTTCATCCTGTTCATTTCGTTACATTCGTATGATTTTCTGGATTTAGTACTCGGCTGTTTTGTGCCATGTACATCGAAGCAGCTTCAGGAAGAAGGTTTTCAACACTAAACATATTCTCTTGGCCCCGGATTTCTCCTACAAATTCCAGACATCTCATTCGACTGGAGAGGAATTTCCTGAAAAGGTACTTCCTAATATTTGAAAGGACAGCACATTGTGGCCTTTGCCAATCATTTTCTCGAGTTTAATTTTGGCCTTCTTCAATTCAGTGGCTTGGTTAAATTTGTTTTTATGAGTTGCGGCAAATCTGCCATTTGATGTGTTGCTAGAAATCTTTGTTTTCCCCAGTAGATCATGCTAACACCTCACGTTGTAGGCAGTAGAAGGCAGGCATAGCACCTCAGCCCCCACCTGCAGGAAAAGCTAGCAGAGCACAGACATACCCCTTTTCATGCTGGCAACATTAAGACCTACCTAAAAAATTATTGTTCGTGGTCCTGGAGATTGAACCAGGGCCCCACACATGCTAGGCAATCACCCCAGCACGGAGCTACACCCCCAGCCCTTTTGAGAATGTTTTATTTTGAGGCGAGCTCTCACCAAGTTATCCAGGCTCACCTCAAAATCAAGATCCTTCTGTCTCAGCCTCCTGAGTAGCTGGGATTACAGGTGTGTACCACCGTGCCTGGCTTATACCTAAATATTTTAAGTAAGATCTGTAAACATAAACAAGTAATAAACCTCGACTTTTATTCTTGGTTTAGCAAGCAGTTCTCAGAAAGCAAGACCTTTTTGTTTTGTCTCTAAAAATAGGACATGATGGCGATGACCTGTGTTCAGGTGTGTTATAAATTGGCACCAGGCTGTGGGAGACTGTTGAAGCGGAAGTCACAGGTCAAGGAGGCTGGGAACCGCTAACGTATTTGTTAGACTACAGCCTTGTCCCAGGCTGTAG
The DNA here is from genome assembly GCA_004026905.1 of Hystrix cristata. NCBI lineage: Eukaryota > Metazoa > Chordata > Mammalia > Rodentia > Hystricidae > Hystrix > Hystrix cristata. Next base: position 39,389 of record PVJO010005934.1, read on the forward strand.
AGTGTTCATCGTTCCCACCGGGCAGTTTTCTGCTTTCCAGCTACACACTTGGGCTGGACTGACAGGAGTAGACGCCTCCAAGTCATTGCAGGTATTTAAACAGGCAAAGAGAGTACTACTGCATACTTGTGTGGGGAAAGGACAAGAGCCAGGGACCCCTTCCAGGGTGTGATGCATTTGGACGGCTTCGCACCCCGGGGATTTCTCTTTGAATTTTTCCGTGTAAGTTTGCCGTCTCGGAGAACTCAGGAAAAACTGCGAGCTTCAGCAAGGAAGTCAAACATCTGGCTGTCATCAGGGAACTTGTTTGCCAACAAATGAAATTTGGTGGGTAAAATGATCTCTTCCTCCTTTAGTTCCTTCCTTCCCGAAATGCACTTTGGATGTGATGGGTGGGGGTAAACCCAAACTGAAGGTTCAGCCCAGTGAAAGAACTTCTGATTGCTTTTCTCAGCTTCATCCCGTGAAGCTGTATCCAGTAAAAGTGTCCTTCAATTTGTAAGGCATCTTCCTAGCACTGATGAACTGTGGATCACATCCCTGTGCTCAGGGAACTTACAGTTCAGTGGGGAGAGGTCTAAAAACCCATCACCAGGCTCTCGCAAGTGTTTGGCAAGCTCGGTATTTGCCTCAGCTGTACCTTATTGGTATACGGGTAAAAATTCCAAATCATACTTGAGAATTGCATTTTCTTAAGCATCAGGAGTTCACTGTTTGAAAGTTCCCGATGATTGTCCCATTTCCCACTTGAGCAACTTGAACCCTCAGCCTGGCATCGAAGTGCCTCAGAAGTCTGGGCCTAACCCTCCTTCTCAGCCGTGCTGTACCGTCCCACCCACACACCCATTCCAATCCGTCTCATCAGCTCTGGTTCTAGGACCTCGGTGACTTGTCCTGTGTTCCACTGAGGAGGAGCATAGTACTCCCTCCTTTTCTTCATGTGAAGTCTCCCCCAAAGCCTGCTGTTACTCCAGAGCCCCAAAGGGCCTTTATTTCCTCTAAACTTTCAAATAATGTTGTTTGGACTGACACGATCAAACACTACCCAGATAGTTATCTTTGTATGAGCACCTATCGCTGCCTCTCCGCTAAACTGGGTGAGAACTCTGTCACATTGCTTTTTTTTTTTAATTAGTATTGGAGTTTGAACTCAGAGCCTTTCACACGCTATGCAAGTGCTCTACCACCGAGCTCCACTTCCAGCACATTTTTTAAAAATTTACTTTAATGTAGCGTCTCACTAAGTTGCTTTTGTTCTTCCTCAGCCTCCTGAGTAGCTGGGATTACAGGTGTGTGCCACTGCACCGAACCTTTGTCACTTTTTGTGTCCTCTACAGTGCTTTCCACACAGCAGTGTGGGCTTCATAAATATCTTATCGATCATTAGGTGGCAAATCCTTGTCTGGACACTTAGATTTTAACATTGGATATACGGAGTCAAACACTCCCACGTTGAGCTTCTTCCTCTGGTTGGTTGTTCAAAGCTAGGATGTCTTCATTCTTAGTTCGTTTGAAAAATGCCCTGTCTGGAAGCAGCTACGGCGTTACCAAGCACCCATGTGACCTGTCACCATGTCAGTGAGCTCCGAGGGTCGGCATGGCGCTCCCCAGTGGCATGTGACACTGAGTGATGTGACTTCTGGCTCCATTGCTGCTGGTGATGCTCCCCACTGAGGACACATGGAAATGCTGAGCCTCCAGTTACCGGTGTGATGCTGGAGAATCTGCTGTCCAGAATGCCCAGGAGCACCTGTCTGTATTGAGGGTGTTTCTTCCTTCAGATTTGTTTGTCGACATCCTGTCTCAGCTTTTCTGGATGGTGCTGCCCTGCATCCTGATAGCCAATACTGTCTTGCTTTGTAGGAGCAACACCGAAGCTGCTAATAGCCCGCTGGAGTTGCAGGTCAAAGGCAGGTTCCGTGAAACGAGGCTGAGCGGCCCCAGCTGAGGCACCTGGGGCTTTCTGGTGGGCCAGGTTAGGGGGGCACCCTTTCTGTACAAGAAGCATCCCCGTGTGTGTGCCACTGATGGCGCTGAAGCAGTGAGTGGGTGCGAACCAAGATAGCCCCACACAGAGGGAATGCGGGTCTGCTGAGAGTCGGGACAGATGTCACATACAGATCTGGAGGAAGAGACACTCTGGGTCCAGGACCAGATGCATGAAATCACCCAACTCCACACTTTCTAAGTACTTTCCAGACCTTGTCAAAAGCAAAGGTTATTTATTTATCATATTTCAGCAAACACTTTTCAGCGTGTGGTCAGTCTAAGCCAAGAAAACTACCACTGTGCATAGGTGATGCAAATGCTGCCCCGGGGGAAGCGGTGGTACTGTCCATCCTGAGTCCTGTGAATCCAGCTTCAGAGGCCTGGGGAGCTTGTCCTGGAACTCTCCCCCATGAGGACCCGGTGGCCCCTCGGCTCTCAGTCCATTCCTCTCTGAGGGTGGCCTCGAACCCTCTGAGCGCTCTGCCCTGATTCAATGCTGGAAGAGAGGGCCCTCAGCTCCTTCCCATCTGTGTTAAGTAAATAAATAGAAAGAAAGCACCTCTTCCTCCACCACTCTCCAGGAAAAGGGAACAGATGTGGGCCCCCCGACCAGGCGGCGGGTCACGTCTCATCGGACAGCCTGGTGGTTTTCTCCTGGTGAGCACATTTCTGGCTTTCTGTCTTTCAGCAATGAGGTTGTGAGGAGTGACCTGAAGAAGCTGCCAGCCCTCCCCACCCAAGCCCTGAAGGAGCACCCCTCCCTGGCCTACTGGTAAGACCCCAGGCGCCCTCAGGAGCCACACCGTGGGGTGCACGCAGACAGCCCAGCCCTCGATCCCCCAGCTTCTGGGCGTCTTCTAGACTCCCCACGGTGTTCAGTGACTTGTGTCTTCGGAAACCATTATCCACGTTGTTTGAATGCTTCTCTTTTTGTAATTGAAAAAAATCCTTCTGAAATTACACCTTGGAACATCACCCACTCCAAGAGCCTTTCGTGTGTGGTAGAGTTTCACGTTGGAGCTCCGTCGCTGGCCGACGGGATGCGCGCGGGTTAGAGACATGTGAGACAGACGAGGGTTTTCTTTGCTGGTGAGAGAAGCTGATTCTTCTCTTTCCCTTGGTGTTTCGTGTCTCCTGATTCAGCTGTCCTGAAACCCTATGCCTTAGTTCATCTGGCAGGTCCTAAATTACCGATTCTGAGTGACTGCGGCCTGGGCCCCCACCGAGCAGGGCTCGCCTTCCCGGGGAATGTGTTGAAATCCTGCTGGGCGCGTGAGCCCAATTGCTGGCCTGGGACAAGGGCGGCCCTGCTTCTCTGATGTTCCTTCTGACCTCTTGACAGAACCAGTGTAACTGCTTACAGTGTGAAACAAAGCACAACACGGTACGCAGGACGAGCTGATCCCAAGCAATTACCTGTGACTTGCCGCGCGCCTCTGTGTGTGGGGTCTGCACTGTTTGGATCACTAGCATCGCATCTTGTCTGCTCACCTCGAGGCAGTAGCCGTTCAGTCGTTCAGGGGACTCTGAGCAATCCCTTCGGTCAGGATGGACCACGTCCTGATGCGGAGGTGACTGGCGCCGGTAAAGTCTGGCCCGTACATCATGTCTCTCCAAGAGGCCACGGTCCCGGGAGGGCTGACTCGGGCCCAAGCTGTGTGCTCCCTTCAGTGTCCTGACTCCGTCCCTGGAAACTGTCCCTTGTCACTCTGTCTTTAGGGACAGAGAGTTGGTTAGTAACAGCACTATGATCTGCGCCCAAAGGGAAAATCTCTTTTACCTGCAGGGATTTCTCATGCATCTGCTTCCGCATTTCCCATCCTGTAGCCTGCACCCAGCCCTGTCTCCCAGCTCCTTGGGCGCCCTGGACCTTGTCTTCTGTGTCTTCCGCTGTCCATGTTCAGGGAGCGGGTGGTGCGGGAGACAGTGCTTCTCTGGGGTGGCATGCAGGCCGCAGTGGAGCTCCGCCATGCAGCACCTGCATGGTGAGCACAAGGCCGGGGTTCGATCCCCAGTACCACACACACAGGTACCTGGAGGAGTGTGTTTGCTGTCAGAGCTGCGGCAGCGGGGAGCCTGGTGTCAAAACTGCCCTCAGCCTAACGCATCCCTTAGTCGTCTCTGCGGCGTTTGTTTCCAAACATTCTTTACACTCCCGTGTACCTTTCTGAGCTATGAACTCTTCCTCCTCTATATCCTTCCTCTCTGTGTCTCTCTCTCTCTCTCTCTCTCTCTCTGTTTCTGTCTCTGTCTCTCTGTCTCTCTCTCTGTGTCTCTCTCTTTCTCTCTCACTCTCTGTCTCTCTCTGTCTGTCTGAGTTTTTTCTTCAGCATCTTCATCTCGGCGCTCACACATTACTAACACAGAAATGCCTCCCTTGACACACAAGCTGTCTGACTTCGGTTAGCGAGAGCGTCTTTGTGGCATCCGCACCCACGGCTGTCTTCCCAACACATCCCTTATCTTCATGAGCAGATCGGCACTTTCCTGGGCCTCGCGCAGACCCGTGGAGTGCTCAGACCGCTGCCCGAAGGCACCAAGAGGGCGGCAGGATGGAGACTGGATGCTCACAGCTGCACAGCCCAGCTGTACCAAGAGCACGACCTGCCCTGATGATGCTTTTACAAAAAACTAAAGGGAGCCAGGCATGGTGGCCCACACCTGTCATCCCAGCACTCTGGAAGGCTGAGGCAGGTGGGTCGTAGGTTCAAACCCAGTCCAGGCAACTCAGAAATTTAGTGAGACCTTGTCTCAAAATAAAAATATTAAAAAAGGACTAGGGATAGAGCTCAGTGCAAAGGCCCTGGGTTCGATTTCCAGCGGCACAAAAGCAAAACCAAAACAAAAAAATATGAATAGACTTTGCACTGTATTCCATTGTGGTTGGCTACCTGTGGTTGGCTCTAATATGTCAACCTATTTATGCAAATGTTTAAAAATAAAGACCGAAGGAGAGGAAAAATGCCATTCATGCTTCCTGTGGGTATAGAATGAAAACTGGGATAAAGCTAGTGGACCAAACCAGCCGAAGATTCTCCCCTCAGCCTCAGCACCGCCGGCATCAGCACGGTTGACCTTGACTGCTATGGGGAAGACCTCTTCCTGCTCCTCCGTGCCCCACCGTGTCAGGCTTCCGGGTGATTCCTGAGCTAAGGACATAATCGGCACTCTTCTGGGCTCATCTGCTCCCACCGCCTTCACAGACACAGCGGGCAACGTAGGCTGAACTCAGCGAGGCTGTAACAGCCCGCACGGCTTTCCTTCCTTCTCTGCTGCCCGGTTTCTCCATCTGAAGAGTGAGGTTCACCACACCAACCTACTTCAGACTCGAATTAAGAGAAGAAGTAAGAAGTCACAGAATGTAATTGGAAAGCAGTGCAGGATCTGTAGTAATGCTGAATAATCGTGCAGTCTCCCTTTCTGCTCATTGCCCAAGTGTTTAGCAAGCGTGGACCTCCCCACCGTGCTTTTGCTGCAGAGGAGACATCTGATGCAGACTGTGAGAGTGAGGGCCCAGGACCCTGCCCTGGATTCTTCCCTCGCAGGCCCAGCTGGTGAGTGCCAGACAACTCTGCCACCTCCATGGGGACATGAAGATGCCATCCCGAACCCAAACCCTGACCGCTGATAGCTGACAGCTCCTCCCGGCCAGGAAAAGACATCACTGCCACTGCTTCTCCTTCCACCACCCACGCATTCCCTTGTCCTCTCATCCGCGGAGAGGTGACTTGGCTTCATTACACAGCCCGGGCCCGGGCAGTCTGCCTTGGCCGTGTGCCTTTTTCCTCCAAGTAACAGCGACCTCCAGACAGCACTTTGGGGTTGTTTCCCCAGGCTTGCGTCCCTACCATAGCGGATCCAAGGTACTGGAGACAGGGGCTCAGCACCCAGAGCACCCAGGCCTCTGTAGGTACCAGCGGGGGTGGGAGCGGTCTGGGGCGGGGGGGCTCTCAGCCAGCATTGGCTGTGTCACCTCGTGACAGGCCCTTGGTGTCTAAATGACGAGCGAGGAGCAGGAAGGCTGAGGCAGGCGGAGGGAGCCACTGTGGCCTCCCCGATGGCCTCAGACAGTGGCAGGTGCAGGGCACAGCACAAGGTGGCAGCGATTTCTGCAGCTGTCAGGCACCAGGAGACCCCGTGGTCAGACCGTTTCCTTGGTAAACAGCCACCTGACAGTGTTTTTGACTTTGCTTCCTTGACATTTTCCTGAGCCTGCCTTTTGTTTGCAACCACACATCATATTGACTTTCATGGTCCCACCTCCCGCCGGGGACTTTCTCCTCCAGAGCTGCAAAAGAAATAGACTCATTAGATCCATATCCGCATTGAGTTGTTTGACCTTGATCAAAGAGTCGACCTCACCAAATCCCAGGTCGCGAAGCAGAAAATGGGACAACAGAAATGTCGATTTCATGGGTGGGTGGGGAGGAAGCCAGGAAACAATCCCCAAAACCCTCTGACATAGCTCCGCAGGTGTCGGGCAGCTAGTTCCTGTAGAGAATGCCCCTCGGGAACTGTGGCAGACAGGACATGGTGATGGGTGACATGGGACATCCGTAGAGCGTGGGAGCCGAGGAGAAGTGTGGCTGGCCGGGTCTGCTCCACTGTGGGCAGTGGGCACCCTGCCCCACGGAAACCACTCTAGCTGTCTGGTCCCTCACCGCTGGCAGTCCTCATGTTCCGGGTATGTGAAAGGACACTTCCTTGGGAAGGGTTCTAACTGTGTCGAAATTAAATGATATTATTTAAAGATTACAAGGGTAATTGAAAAATTAGTAAATTTCCCCAAGGACTAAGTCATGAACATACAGAGTAAGTAACCCCCAGAGATGACCTAACTAAAAAAGGAAAACAAGAAAAGTGGGGAAAGAAGGCTTCAGATAAAATGTGGAGAGCTGATTAAGAACAGATAATAAAGATCAGCTCACTAGAGCTTCTCACTCCTCTCAGACCATACCTACCCCCTGGCTGTGGAGCTGTGTGGAGACAGGAGGGGGTCGCTTTGCCTGTGGCTGAGAAGTGGCCAGGCAGGCAGTGAGGAAGCAAGGTCGAGGCCATGTGGTCAGGTGACAGGGGCTGAGGCTGTGAGGCGCGCCCCTCAGCCGGTGGCACGGGAGGGCTGTCCACCTTCGACCCCGTGACTCCCCTCACCGGCTGTGTGGCCCCCAAGGCAGTGGTGGAGCAGCAGAGGCAGCTCTCACAGAAGGCTGTGTTGCCACCCGTCACCCTCTTCTCTCTCGGAAAGACATGTGGCCAGTCATTGTCTCCAAGGGGCCAGCGCATCTCTTATTTCTTAGAATAAAGATTTCCAAAGATAAAGAAGTTGCCGTCTCATGTTGGCTGGTGTGCTGTTTCTCCCGTGTTCCTCTGGATCTTTTGTGGCCTCCTGGTTTATAGTTAACCAAACCCAAATTCCAGAACTTTCCATCCTCCTTAAAAGCACCAACTCCATGACTACTCATTCAGAGGAGGTGAGTCAGGAGCCCTCAGTGGGGTCAACACCTGGCCTGGCCCCTGAGGCCCCATGAAGACGGGACTCACTAAATGAAGAAAACAAGAAGTGGGACCTGTGTGTTTAGCCATGACATCCCCTCGTGACCACTTCCGACTGCTCCTTCCTCTTCTCCCGGGTTATTATTTCCTGCAAGAAGCTGGACCTCAAGTCTGGGGGCTGATCTTATTTCACTGAGTAGAAGTCCCAGGCAAAGATCATGCAGGTCCTCTGAGGGGAAACAGGCATTTTTAAACCAAGTGGATAGCTCAAGAGATTTCAGTTGGGCTGAGCTTAGAAATGTCACTTCGGGACAAACCGTTTTCCCAGAGTTGATGGCTCCGTGGAGATTCTTAGGAGGTTGATGAAGCTCAGAAATGTCTCTGCCAGCAGGATCCTGGCCTCTAATAACAGAATTCTTTCCTCCCATTCTAGTGAAGACAGAGTGATTGAGCACTATAAGAAGCTGAATGGCCAGACGAGAGGTCAAGCAATCGTGAAGTAAGTGCTCTTCCCAACACTCATGAAGATTGTGTTTGTGTATGTTGATACATCCTGTGTCGGGTGTTCAGTTCTGCTTGGAAGATGGGTCTCTGGGGGGCAATGTTGTAATTGAATTTTTGAGTAAATAATCACTCCCAAAACACAAGCACATCGCGTGCGCGTACACCCCCCCAAAAAAATGTATATCGTGCCAGTTCTGCCAAATAACCACCCTCATGTGCATTGTTTGTGCGTGTGTTTGTGTATGTTGTCTTTGCAGCTACATGAGCATCGTGGAGTCTCTCCCAACCTACGGGGTCCACTATTATGCAGTGAAGGTAAGTGACCTCATTCTGTGGAGGTTGCCCACCTACCCTTAAAAGAAAAGAAGCAAACAAACAAGCAAAAACTTCACTTTTTAAAACTTTTCCTGAAGATTTTGGGGCGCATAGGAGTTAGCGGGGAATGGATTGGTCAAGAAGATTACATGCCTGAGGAAACTAGGCAGCTACATTCTACCCCTCTGCTATCAAGACTTGACAGGATTGTTTTCCAAAACTCATTTTCCTTCTTGTGAAAGAGCGTCATACTTCCCTTATAGGCAGTCTTAGAGCTGTCTGGGGTGATCCAGGTTTCAGGGCATCATAGTAGGAAGATCCATCAAATACAGGTACTGTAGAGAACAGAAGCTTTCAGCAGAATCGAGTGTTTTCCATGATGGTCGTACGTCATGTAGCCAATCCCTCGGGAGAACTGGGGTTATGGGCTGAGAAACTGAGCACATGATGATGTAAGATACGGGCTCCATCTGCTTGAACACTGTGGTAACCAGTCCAAGGAGACATTGACTCCATTCTAAATCCTTTTTAATTTTATCCATAGTGCACCAGACCGAGATCTCTTCTGTGAAGTAGTAGAAAGATGTTCCCCACAAAAAGGAAAAGTTCTCTTTCTTCTCTCCTTTCTTCCTTCACCCCCTAAGCAAATGCCTGAAGTCCAGCCTAAAATAATAGAAAATACTTTCAAACTCAAGACGGTTCCACCAGCCAACATGAGATTCTCTTACTCTTTTCAGTGTCTTTCCCTATATTTCCTCCCCATTATATTTTTAATTTCTTTAGCTGAAACGGGTACCATGTTTCCTTCATTCTGTGCTATCCTTGGAAACCTGTATAATACTTTGTTTGCCACTGATATGCATTGAATTGCATGCATCTTCTGCTAAACTGCAGACTGTAGATAGCAAAGACTAACACATCCTGTGGAGTAGTCCCAGAACCAGCCATGGCACCTGGCCCTGATGTGCTCAGTAATCATGGACTAAGTAAACACGTACTAAGAACTGAGTTAAGTGGTTGGACATAAGCACTTCTGTAGGGAGGAACAAGGGTTGGAATCACAGTCGCAGTGCCCAGAGCTATGAAGCCCTGTGGTACTCCAGTCCCATCCAACAGTTCAGCTCAGGATGTCTTCCCAAAGTTCTTCCCAACTGTGCGAGCTCTTAATTCCTCCTCACCATCATCAGAGAGCTCATACGGCCACCGCAGTCAGCCCTGCTCTGCTCAGGCCTGAGCCAGAGTGTCGGGAGCCAGGTGACCTGGCCTTCTGGGCCCTCTTCTGTCCCATCTGAGGAAGGTATGTTCCCTAAGACTGTGCCTAGCTGAGGCTATCCCCCAGACTGTGTCCACCCAAAGAAAACTCAACTGTTTATGAAACACTCAAAATTCGCCTGTTCTGGCTGCCAGCGTCAACCACACTGCCAGCAAGAGCTGTGGCGCTGACTGCCATTTTATCATCTTGTTGCCTAAGGAGACACATGGCATTTATGCGAATTAAGCAAGGGCTTCTCTCTGTAGGGAGGGGTCACACTCAAGAATGTGTTGTGAATTCCTGAATTCCTGATCTACATTCTCTAGCTTGTTCTTCATTCTGAATTTGAGTTCACTTCTAGCCCTTCTCATTATAAGAGATTAGGATATTTGCCTCCCCAACTACCCTCACAAAACTTCTGCATGTTGGAAGACTATTTGAGATCCAGGAAGCTTCATCAAGTCACTAAGCCAAATTCGACTGTGGCCCATTCCTTCGGCAGCCCCAGAACTTAACCTTCGGTTGCCTCTGGCAGTCATATTTTCATCCTTCCCATACACTTTCCAGATGTGCCGTCTCCGCAGTTCAGTAGAGAAGACCTGTGACTTTCCAAGTCTCAAAGCATAAACAATTATTACTCTGCTAGTATTGACAGAAGAGCCCCTGAGTTCAAGCCAGCACAGCCTGTGCGCGTCACGCTCACTGTTTGGTGGCCTTGTGACCTCACTGATGCCCGATTTCACTATGCTGACTTCACTTACCTGGTCAGTCTGATGTCACTGGGGTGTTGGGTTTTCTCTTGTTCTACTCTCATATGTAGGACACAGGTATTTCCCAAAGAAAGGGACTTCAAGTGAGGATCTTACACAACTTTTTTTTGGGCGGAGCAGAGGGTGCTGGGGATCAAATTCGAGGCCTTGTACTTGCTAGGCAAGTGCTCTACCACTGAGCTAAATCCCCAGCCCCTTTATACAACTTGTAACATGTTTCTGGCTGTGGGTGGCTCAGTAGTACAGCATGTGCTTAGCCTGTATAGGGCTCCGGGTGCAATCTTCAGGAAAAAAAAGAAAGAAAGGAATCGTATACCCTTGAAGAAAATCGTATACATTTTCAAAATTTATTTCTTTTGCCTTTCATCTTTGGGCCTACCCTGAAATAGCTCAGATTCCAGGTAGTTAAAATCATCATGCTAATTTTGAGTTTTTGAGACACCCATAAAGGAGGTATATTAGGTTATTCAGAGATGCAGCAATTACCACAAATCTTGAGAAAGGCTGCTCAGTATTCCTATCATAAAATCCTGGCATTTGGGAGCTTTAATGAACATCTCAGCATCATCCTATCCTAATAGAGAATTGCAATGTCCACTCAAGCGGCACTATTAACGAATAAAGAGAAGGACTTGAGGTTTCTGATCTAGTCCTGAGGATGTTTGGTTTAGGTTCTGGTGCCTCGTTCAACAGCATGTGTCCTAAAATCTTGCGTGCCACCTAGCCGTCCTTGGGGTACACAGGACATCCGGGTGACATGCTCAAGTCCGTCGTGCTGTTGGCTTGCTGTGGCTGGAGAGGGTCCAGAGTAAATCTGGGCCAACTCTCTGCTTTGATTTCTTTTTCCCTGAAAAGAGAGGAGCCCCGTTCATAGTCTCCAAGGTTCTAGCTAGCTCTGACAATTCCGATGGCAGGTTCTCTGCTCAAAACATCACTCGTTGTATCGGAAGGCTCGATATCTCTGAAGTTTTCCTGTGCAGTGAATGGGGGCCAAGCCTAGAAGGCATAAAAAGGGGAAAAATCAGAGCTCTTGCTCCTTATTTGTAAAGGCGGGAGGTGTCATGGGCATGGTGCTGGTTAGGAACGGAGCCGGGTACCAACCGGGGGCTCTATCTGTGCCCCCCCACCCCATTCATAGGCCTGAACATCCATTATGGCCACGTCTGGTAAGGTAAAAAGTAGTCAGGTGGGCTCCATCCATTCCAAGGAAGTTGCATTTTTGCTCATTGTCAGCTGAGCTGGGTCTTGCTCCATGTTTATCTTCTCCAGCCCCTTATTTACCTGTACTCCTTTTGACGTCCTAGGACAAGCAGGGGATACCATGGTGGCTGGGACTGAGCTACAAAGGGATCTTCCAGTACGACTACCATGATAAAGTGAAGCCCAGGAAGGTAAGGGGGCCTCCTCTGTGTGCTTCACCGCTCTGTTTTCAGACAGGACCACAGACGAAGTAAGTTAAGACGCTAAGCCTGGGCAGCCCAAGGGCTCGCCAATCCCCTGCTAATTTAAGTGTATACAAATTACTCCACAGTAATCCCGTCTGAGTTCCCTGCGTAAATATTTTTTTCTCCCTGTCTCTAAGGAAACCTGAGCTGTTGTAATGATTTAAGGTAAGATGCCCAGTTCAGCTCTCCCCAGAACAGATGGCCAAGAGGGCTTTGAGGGACTGTTGTGTTCTGTACTGTCCTGGGGGGCCGAATACAGGGGGAAAGGAGGAAACATCTTTCTTGAATCCTGAGGCCCATCTGAATTCTCCCAAAGATTTTGGGGTTTTAGGTCAAAAGAGATGAAAAATAAGGATGAGTGAGAGGAGGGCCTGAAAATCTGGCAGATATCTCATAGTTTGGTAGAAAGTAAGTAGAATAAAGTAAGAAAGTGTGGCCCTTTGCCAAGGAAAGGGGAGACAAAGAAGGGGCTGCAAAGTTATTGGAGACACAAATACAATGTTGGAAGGGGGCAGGCACCATGTTCCAATTTTCTGTTTTCATTTATATACATATTTTAGACCAGAATAAATTGAAAAATTATAAAAGAAAAATGTCTTTGAGGCAAGTGCTATCATTTGGAATCTGTGGCAGAGGATGACAGAGCGATGGTATGCAGTTCAAACCTGGAGTATGTATTAGAAATCTATCAAAACCACACTTGCTTTGGGAGAGGGAGAGCAGCGTGGGTCCATCATGTCACTCCAGCTTGCTTTCCAAGCTTCCTCACCCACGAATAGGATTAAAACCCACACTGTGTGCCTGGGCTCATCGTACCCTATCCAGTTAACATGTATCCTTCTTTATTAAACTGATAGCAAAAAATGGCCCTATGGTCCTATGGGGAGGATTTTCACTCTGTAAGCCACTTAAATTCTAAGTAAGATCCTGAGCTGATAATGAGCAATTATTCCCTTTAACCATTCAGCAGGAACCTGACTCTTTGGGGATTGCAGAATATTATGTTGTTTCCTGGCTGTCTACAGAACATCCCTATTTCCATTTATATGTGCAAGAAATGAATTGGGGCTTAGGTTCCTATTTTTTTTCTTCCTCATTTTTTTCCATCATATGTTCCTATTTTTTTCCCCTTCGTTTTTCTCCTTCTTCCTTGCTATGTCTTTCTTCCTATTTCTCCTGTGCTTTCTCCCACGTGACCTTTCTAACTTTCTGTGCTTTTTCTTCTCAAGTTTTCTCTTCACTTCCTCTTTCTTTTTATATTGGCTTCTGTCTTTCCAACTGGCCCTGACTGATTTTTCTGCTTGCAAAATCCAGGAATGCTCCCGGAGCTTTTAAAAAAATCCTGGCTGCGATATATTCAGCCATCTCTTGCCCACATTGGTGAAAGACCAAGACCAAAGTGGATAACTGAGACCCACAACAGAGTTAATTAAAATCCAGCAATTGAAATCTTCTCTCCCTCAAAGCTTTCTGAAAGACACACTAACAAGTATTTAGACTTGTTCCGTCTAATGTATTAGTATGTTTAAGCATTCTTTATTTGCCTAATGTGGTTGTAATGAGAGTCAAATGGGTAATGAGATAGCATGTGATACATGTCAAACCCAAGGCAGGACACCACCAAGGGCTCAGTAGATTATAGCATTAGTGCAAGACTGAAACAGGCTTCATGATAAGGAAAAGGAAGAAGCCAAAGATGTGAATAATCAGCCAATGAATAAGAGAATTAATGACAACTTGTGGAACTTTTCTGGGTCAGTGAATTAAAAATGTTAAAAGGTCAATACATGTTTCTAGGGCATGAGCTCTTACTGAAGCTGAGTTGTTATTTGAAATAACTGAAGTTTCTGTGGGCTTTGAGGAAGAAGTCAAGTAGTTGAAGGATTACTGAGCTATCAGTCATCATTCATTCATTCACTCATTCACTCATTCAAAAATAGTTACTACATATCTATTATGTGCCAAGCACTGAGATAAACAAGACACAAATCAGGTCCTCCAGGACATCCAAGAGAGAACCGTATGATAATTTACTTAGTGCCTATATGAGTCCATTTTCTGTTGCTGAAAAAACAATACCGTGGAGTGGGTAACTTTATAAAGAAAAGTGGTTTATTTTAGCTGATAATTCTGCAGGTCCAAAGTCAAGGAACCACATCTGGCTGAGTTGCGGGGTGATGTACAGCTTCACAGTGCAAGAAAGAGAAATGTGTATGTGTGTGTGTGTGTGTGTGTGTGTGTGTGTGTGTGTGTGTGTATGTGTGTGTGCAGGTGTGTGTGTGTCCTGGTCTTTGTCCCTCTTTGGATAAAGCCACCAGGATACAATCTTGGGGCTCCACCCTGATAACCTTACTAATCCTAGTCACCTCCCAAGGCCGACTTCTGGACACCATAGTCAGATTAGGTCTCTACGCTCTGAAGAGCTCACCATGGTTATCAAATCTCAGCCCAGCAATTGTTAGGGACACATGCAAATTGCATCCACGTCCCAGTACAGTGTAAGCATCAAGAAAAGCCTGTGAGGTGAATTGAAGGAGAGAGTCATCCCTAAGTGTGTGTAGGAGAGAGGGGTCTCCATAGAGGAAGAAAGGGTAGGTCTCAAAGGATGGGAAGAGCTTTCAGGTAGACAGAGAAGGCAGGAGAAAGCCCAGGCTGGTGCCGGGAAGCACCAGGGTGGCCAGCACAGTGTGTGTGGAGCACAGAACACCATCTGAGGCTGGAACACAGCCTGAGAGCAGAACAAGACAGGTGGCTGAGGCCAGAGGCAGCTCTGGAGGCCTCAAGGGCTTTGCCAAGATAACCTCCTTCTCCTCCTCGGGCAGGGGAGCCTGGGAACACAGTGTCTGAAGCAGAGGAGCATCACACCAGACTTCCGGCAGCCATGTGGAGGCTGGATGGGAGGAACACACGATAGGACTTGGAAACCAGGACAGTGTCACGAACAGCGTAGGCCAAGACCACTGGGGACCGTGGGTGGCACTCAGCGGTAGGGATGGAGAAGGGAGAGTGGCAAGATGTGAAGAAGGCAGGTGTTACTGGCCAGCTTTGTGCAGGAAGTGCATGGCAGGAGGCGGGGAGAGCGGTCAGAGGCACGGCCGGGCAGTGTGATTGGCTGAGGTGTGGAGTCCGAAGAGGGGAAACCTGGGAGTGGCAGATGGATGCACTGTAGGGCATACGGCCTGCGGCCCGACGGGGCATCTGGGTAGCTGTGGCGAGTGGGCAGTGGGCTGCTCATTCAGAGCTCAAGAGCATCAAAGCCTAACTGAAGTAGAACTGAGCAGAGAGAAGCAAAGGAGTTGCCCCTGCCCAGAAAAGTCGCCAGTAGCTGTGAGGAAAGGACTCCAGTTCCATATCACGAGACTCACCCAGGAGAGAGGCAGGTCCTGAAGCTTGTGCGATGCCAGCGTCCTCTTCAGGAAACAAATGTACAACCTGAACAGAAGGTTAAGACCACCTCTCTAGGGTGTCAGCGGAACCTGAAGACAAAACCAAAGGCCGTCGCCGTGAAACCCCTGTGCTGGAGGGCAGGGTGTTTGTTTCTTCTCACGCCCTACATCGTCACCAGCACCAGAGGCCGGAGTCTGTTCTGTGTGAGACACATGGAGGCTCTGAGGATGGGCATCCACAGCCTGGCTGCGGAGCTCTGACTCCAAGGAGAAGCTCGCACATGGCAATAAAAGCCAAGCACACGCTCACAGATGGTGCCTGATGCCCATCACCAGGCCAGCGGTGCTGAGTCTCCGCCGGCTGTCAGAAATCCGTGAGCCACTGCTGGAGTAGCTGGGTGCCTCTGTTGGGCCTGCCCATCCCGACTTTGATCCTGCGGCTGAGCTCGTAGGAAGCCGTGTGGGGACTCTGATGTGCAGCTGCCGGCGAGGTTCATCACTCACTGCCATCTGTGCCTCCTTCCTACACTAACCACAGTGTCCCTGCCCACCGAGAGCTGCAGAGGCCCAAGCAAAGAATGCCCTCCAGGGGGCGCCACTCCCTCCTGGCCCTGGGCCCAGCACAGTCTGCCACCAAGAGCTTCCAAGGGTGCTGGGGCAGGGGGGGATGGTGCCCAGTTCTGATCACTGGGAGGCATCTGTGGCAACAGCTGCATCCCCAGCCTGGGCAGCTGTTTCCACCCAATGACAGCCAGAGGCCCTGGCTGACACTCTGACCCAGTTATGGCGCCACAGCAGTGAGAGCCAACATTCATGTAGAGGCAATGTCAGGGCTGAGCCTCCTCCCTGCCTTTGAAGGGCCTCGAGTCCTCTGGCACGCACAGCAGTCTATTAGCACAGACAGAGGAGCCCTAACCACGCAAATAATCACTCAGAGCTGCCATGTGGCCCAGCAAAGCAACCCCCCGAAAGACCCCAGAGGAGAGCTTGCTGCTGCCCGGAAGCGGGCAGGGCTGTAGCTTGGTCCTGGTTCTCCAGTTGATGTGAGGTTTGCCATTCTAGTTCCAGGGTCCACCCTAGGTGACTCAGTCTGCACTCTGAAGCTTGGTGGCTTTGGAGATGTGAGGTACAACATGCAGTGCCTCGCACCCCACCCAGTCAAGCCCCTTCTCTGTGCTACCTGGACCACTAAACCAAAGGCTCCTGGTCTTCTCAAAGCACAGCTCTCAGGCAAACTGCTGCCAGCTGTGCTTAAAGAATTAACAAAACAAAACACACCAACCCTTTCGCCCTGAGGGCCAACATTATGTCAGGAATAACTAGACATGTGAGGACATTTTACAGGCTGGCTTCTCGCTTTTGAGTGTGTTCGGAAGAGTTCAGAATTACTGAACTTCTGAAGACCAAGTTCTCTTACATTTTGGGATGACGCGTGCAAAAGAATCATCCCCAGAGAGTGCTCAAAACAGCGAACAGTGCTAAAGACAACAAAGTTAAAATCTGCAATACATGTACAGTCTCCAGAACTATGGTCCTTGCTTATGGATGTAATTTCTTTTAAACAGATCGGGTGGAACTCAAATAGTATCTGAGGATAAGATGGAAAAAAAAACTTTAAACAAGGTCTCTTATGTAGGCAAGGCTGCCCTTGAACTCTTGATGTCACCCAGGTTGGCCTAAATTTGTTACTCTTCTGCCTCAGACCCCTGAATCCTGGGATTACAGGGTTATGCCCCTGCACCCGGCTTGTTGTGGGAATTGTTTTCCCATTTTATTTCTGCAGTGCTGGAGACAGAACCCAGTGCCTTTCCGATGCTGGGCAAGCATCCTGCCACTGAGCTATATCCCCAGACTTATCCTCATTTTATTTTTAAAAATTGTTTTTATTAATGTTTGCAGTACATAATGTTTATATTCCTGTTGTGGAGTTGGTACGTGTACATAACACATCTCAATTCCTTTTTTTCATGCCCTTGCCTTCCCTCCCCTCCCCATCCCTCCTCCTCATGAATCCCTTCCCATTTGAGAAAGATCTATCTCCCTACTTCCTATTATCTACCTTTTACTGTGCTCTTCTTTTATGATGTGTGTTTCTCATATAAGAGATATTGTGATATTTAGGCTTGTGTGTCTGATTTATTTCACTTTATAGTCTCAAAGTATGTCCATTTTCCTACAAATTACTCAAATTTATCTTTCTTTATGTCAGAGTAGTACTCCATTGTATGTAAATACCACATTTTCTTTGTCCATTCATCTGGTGATGTTCATATAGGCTGCTTCCAAGATTTAGTTATTATGAGTTGTGCTGCTATAAACATGGATATGTATGTATCACTTTAATATGATGTATTTAACTCTTTCAGGAAAATACCTAGAAGAGGAATAATTGGGTCAAATGGAATTTCTGGTTCAGTTTTTGAGGAATCTCCATGCTGATTTCCAAAGTGGTTGTACTAGTTTACATTCCCACCCACAATGTGGAAGCATTCCTTTTTCAAAACAGCCCTACCAGCATTTGTTATTATTTGATTTCTTGATGATGGCCATTCTTTCTGGGATAAGATGGAATCTCAGTGTGTTAATTCTCATTTCTCTGCTGGCCAGTGATGTTGAGCATTTCTTAATGTATTTATTGGCCATTTGTACTTCCGTGAAGTGTCTATTCATGTTACTCGCCCATTTTTTTAATTGGGTTTTTTATGTCAGTGGGTCTAATTTTTTTGAGTTCTTTGTATATTCTAGATATTAGTCTTCTGTCTGAAGAATAGCTGGCAAATTTTTTCCCATTGTTGTTTTGTCTTTTTACTTTGTTGGTTGTTTCCTTTTTTTTTTTTTGAGACAAGGTCTCGCTGTGTAGTGCAAACTGGCCTTGAGCTCACTATGGAGCCCAGGCTGGTCTCGAACTTGCAGCGATCCTCCTGCCTCTGCTTCCCAAGTGCTGGGATTACAGGTGTGCACAACCATGCCTGGCTGCTGGTTGTTTCTTTTGCTGTTCAGAAGCTTTTTAATTTGATATGGTTCCATTTGTTGATTCTTGATGTTATTTCTTATACAATTGAGGTTCTGTTTAGAAAGTTCTTGCCTATGCCTTACACTTCAAGAGTTTTACCTATTTTATCATTCATCAGGTTAAATGTTTCTGTTTTAACATTTAGATCTTTGACTCATTTTTATTTTAGTGTAGTACATGGTGAGAGATATGGGTCTGGATTCAATCTTCTGCATGTGGATAGCCAGTTTCCCTACACCATTTATTAAAGAGGTTGTCTTTTCTTCAGAATATGTTTTGGCCCCTTTGTCAAAATCAAATAGTTCAATATGCTTGGAGTTATTTCTGCTTCCTCCATTCTGTTCCATTGATCCTCATGTCTGTTGCCAGTTCCATGCAGTTTTTATCACTGTACCTTTGCAATATAACTTCTAGTCTGAGTTTGTGATGCCTCCCAATTTGCTCTTGTTGTCTATGATCGCTTTTACTACTCTGAGTGTCTTTGGTTCCTTATGAATTTTATGATTGTTTTCTCCAGTTCTGTGAAGAATGCTGCTGGTGTTTTGATTGGGATTGTGTTAAGCCTGTATATCAATTTTGGAAGTACAGCCATTTGACTATATTGATTCTGTGTAAATGATCATGCAATTTTGTCCTTGCTTCTATGTGATGTATTACAGGTATTGATTTGCATGTGTTGAACCATCCTTGCATTCCTGGGATGAAGCCTAGCTGGCCGTGGTGTATGAACTTTTTGATGATTCATTGCATTCTGTTTGAAAGTAACTTGTGGAAGATTTTTGCAGCCATATTCATTAAAGAGATTGGTCTATAGTTCTCTTTTTTGTTTGGATCCTTGTCTGCTTTTGGAATCAAGGTAATGGTAGCTTCCAGGAATAACTTCGGGAGTACTCCTTCCCTTTCAATTTCAGTAAAGAGCTTGAGTAGTATTAGGTGTTAGATATTCCCTGAAATTGTTGGAGGATTCAGTAGTGAATCCATCCAGACCTGGCCTTTGCTTAAGTCGACAGGTTTTTTAAATGGCTGCTTCAATTTCATTGCCTGTTATTGGATTATTCAAGGTTTTTAAATCTTGGCTCAGTCATAGTAATTCAGATGTATCTAGAAATCTATCCATTTTTTCTGAATTCTCCAATTTATTGGCATATGGTGTTGCAAAGTTGTCATTAATAATCTTTTTTATTTTAGCATTGTCCATTGTGATTTCACCCTTTCGTTTCTAATTGCATTAAGGTCTTTTCTCTCCTTTTTTGGTTAGATTAGCTAAGGGTTTGTCTATTTTGTTTATTCTTTCGAAGAACTAACTCTTAATTGATTCTTTTTTTTTTTTTGGTCTCAATTTCATTCATTTCTGTTCTGATTGTTATAATTCCTCATATTAGCTTTAGGTTTGGATTGTTCTTGTTTTTCTAGGACCTTGAGGTGCATCCCACTTGTTGATTCATGGTGTTCTTTATTTGGCTTCTCTCTGTTTTTTTGATGTGGGCATTCACAGTACAATCTTCCCTCTTGGAACTGCTTTCATTGTGTCCTGTAAGTTCTGATATGATGTACTGGCATTATTGTTCAGTTTGAGGAACTATCTTATTTCTTCCTTGATTTCTTCTGTAACCCATTTTTTATTTAAGAGTATGTTTTTTAGGATCATGCATTTGCATAATTGCTGTGTTTTCTTTTGTTGTTGACCTCTAGTTTCATGGGGCTATGATCTGATATTATGCATGGGATAATTTTAATTCTTTTACATTTACTTAAGCTTCTTTATTGGTTAGTATGTGGTCTGTTTTGGAGAAAGTTCTATGTACTGCTAAGAAGAAAGTGTATTTTGTTGTTGTTGGGTGGAACACTCTGTAGATACCTGTTAAATCCATTTGTTTGAAAGTTTTGTTCAACTCTGATGTATCTTTGTTAAATTTCTGTCTAGTTGATCTGTCTATTTGTGGTAGTAGGGTATTACCATCCCCCACTATAATTGCATGTACATTTATCGGTCTTTTATGTCCAGTAGTACTTGTTTTATGAAGTTGTTCAGTGTATATATGCTAATAATTATTATCTCTTCCTGTTGGATTGTTCCCTTAACCAATATTCAGTGACCTTCTTTGCCCTTAACCAATATTCAGTGACCTTCTTTGCCTCTTTTGATCAATTTTGGCTTAAAGTCTGCTTTGTCTGAATATAGGATAGCTATACCTGCTTTATTCAGTGGAGGGGTTCCTGTTGCATGAGATTTTGTTTTCGATCCTTTGATTTTTAGTCTTTGAGTTTCTTTTTGGGTTAAATATATTTTTTGTTTACAGCATATCATTGGATTTTCTTTCTTGATCCACTCTGCCAGTCTGTGTCTTTTGATTGGGAAAGTGAGATCATTCACACTGAAAGTTATTACTGGTAGTTATTGACTTATTTCTGTCATTGAATTATTTTCCTGTTGCTGATTCTCTACATTTTCTTTCTACTTAACTCCTAATCCTACCTGGCATATTCATTCTGTTAGACCTTTGGTCATTGTTAGCTTCATTGACTCTTTCCAGGATACTCTGAGAATTTTTTGGAATGCTGATTTTGTGGGTATGAATTTCTTTAGATGCTCTTATGAAAATATCTTATTTCTCCATCAATTTTGAAAGATAGTTTTGCAGAATATATCAGCCTGGGTTGGAAATTGTTTTCTTTTAGAGCTTGAAATACTTCACACCAAGCTCTCTTGGCCTTTAGGTTTGTTTTGAGAAGCCTGCTGCAGTTCTAATGGGATTACCTTTATGAGCGATTTGTTGCTCTTCTCTAACTGCTTTCAAGATTTTGTTTTTATGTGGTACTTCTAGGACTTTAAAGTCCCTATGATGCATCATGAAGAGTTTCTTTTCTGATCATGGCTATTTGGGGTTTTATATGCCTCAATTATCTGTATGTTAAATTCTTTTATTGGGAAAATTCTCTGATAGTATTTTGGTAAACTGTTTTTTATGCCATTTGTGCTGTCTTCTGATATTTCACTAATTCCAATTGATCTTAGAGTAGTCTTCTTTGCATCATCTAGGATGAATCGATGCTTCACATTCTCACGTTGTTTTTAAGGTATCTCTCGTTAATTGTTCACCAGCAACAGCCCTGTCTTCTAGTTCTGACACTCTGGGCTCACATTGGTCACTTCTGCTCCCCTAACTTTCAACATAATTTTTAATCTCCTGAATTTCTATTTGGACCCTTTTTATGGACTCTCGTTCTTTTCCATGCTGATCATTCATGTTTTACATCATTTAGTTTGGCTCTGCTAGGTTTGATTAGTATCTTCTATAGACTTGCTGATCATTTTGTTTATGTGAGCCGATGTCTGTTTACTTAAATCTTCTGTGAGCTTGCCGAGTGCCTTATTGACCTGCTTTGTTATCGCCGCAGATATCATTTCAAATATTTCCAGCGTGCGGCTTTTGGTTTCCTCCCCTTGATGCCCCACGAATCAATTGGGGGAATTGGGAGTTTTGGGAGGCGTTTTTTGGCTTGTCTTCTCATGTTTCTATTTTGTGTTTGTTTTCGTGTTGAGATTTCAGGTTATCATAATGGAAGGCTTTGTTTCTAGTAGAAAGACCACTTTTGTTAATGTCTCCTTTTCAGTGGTGTACTCTGGGTGTGGCTAACTGCTGGCCTTTCACTATGTACTCAGTGGTCTGCGAATGGGCCACAGCACTGTTAATAACCCCAAGGCTGTTCAGATACTGACGTTCCAAGAAAATCAGTTAAGAGCAACAGCTATGTCACCTGGGCTATAGCAATAAAATCATCATCAGCGGTCACATCAAATACAAACTGAGTAGCGACAAACCTTAAGGACTAACGATGTACCACCCTTAACCATAGAGCAGAGATCTAAATTTATAGTATGAACACTAAGACAAATCAAATACTGACCTACAGTAAATATCTACTAAATGGAACAACTTTACCTCTACTAACAATAGAACTGTATTCAACAGCAATAGTGTAAAGTTAAGCAGCTATCTAAAGATTTGTAAAGCTTAGTAGTTATACTAGTAAAGGTAGAGAAAAAAGCAAAAGTTAAAAATTAATCAGTGGGATATTAGGAGAAGAGAAAAGTAGATGGGCTCCTATTGAGGAGCAAAAAGAAATTAATAGTGTGTTAGAGAATGGTCACAGTAAAGAATGAAGAAGAAAAAGAAAAGATAAACAGAGAGGAAAAACAGGAAATAAAAGAAAAATAAGAAGGAAGAAGAAAAAAGTTAAAGAGGTAAAGATAAAATACAAACTCAAAGAGAAAGGGAAAAGCCTCCAAAATCCCCCCAACCCCATGATAGAAAGATAAAAATAAGAAAAAATAGAAAAATAAAAAAAAGATTGAGCCAAAGGGAAAAAAAACTCCTGTGTTTTGAGTAAGTGGTTTCCTTCCAAGATCTGCAGTCTTGGGATCCAACCAGTCATGATTCTATTCACCTAGCTTGAGCGCCTTGGGATTTTGAGGTGCCCGCCCTCCACCAGAGGACTCTCTGTCCGTTCACCCCAGACCATGACTACCGTCCTAGCCAAGGTGTGTCCTAACTCCCACGGGTAGATGGGAGATGTGATCAGCCCTCTGTTCTCCACTAAATGTAGACTGGAGGAGGGGGTGGCGGGGTTCAAGTGGACTCTTGGACTTACTGTCAACAGTCACAGAATCTGGTTGCTCCCTTCTCTCCCCAGGCATTATCCTCATCCAGGATCAGGTTGGTTAGTTAGGTCTCATCTCTGCTGCCCCTGTGCCAAGAGGAAGCAAAATGTAGAGCACTTGGAGTTGTTGGATGTTCATGCCCTTGCATCAGGGGGCACATCACGTTGCATGTCTGGCACAGGCCTGCTTGCTTTGGGGGTGGGTGTACACTGTTTTCTGGCACAGGCCTGCTTTCTCACGTAGAAGGAGGATCACCACATGTCCAGTGTGGGCCAGCTTGCTCTGGTGACAGAGGGGATGGCATCGCACATCTGGCATGGACCCGCTTGCTCACACTGGGCTCAGAAATGCTTATAAACTGTCAAGTAATCTCATAAACTCTCAGAAAATCCTTCCATTTCCACCCTTCACCCAGTGACATTTTCCCTCCCACATTCTGCCTGCCTCCCTGCCACTGAATGCCCGTCATACTCACATGCCACATGGCACTTGGAAGCATCCTTTTTAGTTACTATAGCTCTCTTCTTTCCCATGAATAGTGTTGATAGTCTTTATGCACAGCAGATGATGGTACCAGAAGACAGGCACTGATCATGTATGTCTACATGTTGGTTTTGGTTTAGCAACTGGGAGAGAAGCCAGAGTCCCGGTGGCAAAATAAATCAATCAGGCTTGCAGCTTATTAGGGCTTTTGCACTAACAAACATCCCCAACCTTTTTTTTTAATTTTATTTTATATTTTGAGACAGTGTCTCACTAAGTCTCTAAATTGCCCACATTGGGCTCAAACTTGTGATCCTTCTGCCTCAGTTTCCCAGAATGCTGTGATTACAGATGTGTGC
This sequence comes from Hystrix cristata, assembly GCA_004026905.1. Taxonomy (NCBI): domain Eukaryota; kingdom Metazoa; phylum Chordata; class Mammalia; order Rodentia; family Hystricidae; genus Hystrix; species Hystrix cristata. Next base: position 63,061 of record PVJO010005934.1, read on the forward strand.
CACCAAGCTCAGCTTATTTTACTCTATTTTTGTCCTGGTTACTGAATTCTACTTTAGTGTGGTTGATTGTATGTGTGTAGAAATAAGTGGTGCCTCAGTGAAAGGCGTGGCATTTTGCAGGTTGGAGTCGTGCTGCCTTCAGGGAATAATGAAATACAGTGAGCTGAATTTAATTTGGCTCTCATTCGATTTGGTTTCTGACCAGAATCTTGGAAAGAATAAAGTTTGTGAACGAAGGTACCACTGTAGCATCCAACTGGCATTTGGGCAATAAGGTAAATCTTCAGCTACCTCTCAGTTTGCAGCTACAGTGAAGTACCGAATCCTGTTTGCCATCACAAACAGAAAAATGACCTGCACCAATGCCTGGCTGTCCCGTGACTTTCACTAGATGTGCTGACATAAGCAGCCTGTTTCTTCTTTCTTTCCTGAAAACATTTGAATGAAAAGTAAATGATAGGTATTGAAGAAGCAGCGTTTGTTAACTCACGAATTAGGGTCCCGTGGGACAGAGATAGGTAAGTCTGTCTCAATGGGGCTTCCTTTAGAGAGGGAGGTTCCCGCAGTGCTTAGATGGAAGCCTGAGGAAGTGCGACAGCGCTGGTTTCTGGGACAATCAGCAGTGTCTTGGTAGCACCACTCTCAGAGGTGTCTCTCCTGCACTGAAGACTCAGCTCTCCCACAGTACCAGTGCCCTCCTCTTTGCCGGACCCCTGTCTTTGCACTCTTCCGACCTGTGGACAGACCAGCCATCTGCTCCCTCCTCAGGCTGTGTCTGAGGCTGGAAGCATCAGAGAGCAAAGAGTGTGTGTACAGTGATTCACAGGAAGCTCCCCAGGAGCGTGTAAATCAGCCCGCTCACCAGCCCACGGTGAATGAAAGCTTTCCTTTGGGAATGAACGGCGACATTGGTCCTTATTCCATATTCAGCAGACAGCGTTTACTTATTTATTTGATGTGCAATTAAGGGGGCTTTTATGTACACTTAGATGCACAATTAGCAGCACTATGGGGTCCCTGCTGAGGCATTAGGAGAAGGAGCCAGAGTAATTGGCCTGCCCCTGCTCCTGAGCAGCCAGTGTGGCTTCCTGTGATCCCTGAGAGTATTTCAGAGGGGCTTCGGCTCTGGGAATTGATGCACTGCTGTCACCTCCCCAGATTAGTAAAGATTTCTGAACTGTATAAGACGATGAGACAGGAAGGAAAAATAATATTTACAGGAAACATTCCATTAACTGTGAGCTGACTCCCAGCAGCATGGGCCTGCTGAATTATTCAGGGCGATAAGAACTCTGCTCATGCTGACCTGGTGTACAGCTTCCTTTCGGATAAGCTTGACTCAGGCTGGTTGCTGAGCCCTCTGGCTTGGCTGGGCCTGGCTGGCTGCCTCCTCATTCCAGCATCTCTCTTCCCCTTGGAAACCGCACCCTGTGCACTCCAGGGAGAAAAACGCCACTCAGTATGTTTAGAATTCTTCACATTTTGCAGCCTCGCTCTTTCACAGCGTAGGATCAAAGGGCCGCCTCCGTTTGTCTCGTATCCATCCTTCAGACCCTAGTGCAGCCCGAGTGGCCTCGCCAGGCTTCAGCGGTGTGGGTGAGAGGCCCTGGTCATAGGTCATCGGGGGGTGGGGCAGCCGGAGGCTGAGGACCAGGCCTGCTAGAGGGATGTGGGAGAGGAGTGGGAGATGCAGTTACCAGAATCTACTATTTTAAAATAACTCCAATAAAGGAAAAAGAGCAGCAGTAGTCTAAGAAAAATGAGATCTCATCCCGATGTGAAAAAACATTATTTTGATGGATGAATAATGTTTGTGGATTCTTATGAGGTGCCATAGGGTGCTTTGATTTGTATACACATTGAGTGGTGACGAGCTCTCATGAGGGAAACATCAGTCTTGGACATGGCCCTTCTCAAGCCATCAGTATCAGATATGGCACTGCCGTTTTTCCTGGCAGTGAAACCCTGATCTCTCTTTCCATAGAATTGTGGTCAACTAAAGGCACCGAGCTAGTGTTAGAACTTCAGTACAGGGTGTGGAATGAGAAGTCCTCAGCAATATGGTGCCCCCCGTGGGAGGGCTGCAGAGGAAACTGAGGCTGCCAGTGGGTATCAAGTAGGACCTGACTTGAGTTTACCTTCTGTGGTGACACGCAGAGGCCAGATCTGGGTGGGGGGCCAGGAGCTGGCGTTTCTGCGTGGGCCCGTTTACTGCACGGCTCGGACTGGGCCAACACCCAGCCTCCCTGAGGCCCGCTTCTCTTCTCCCAGTGCAAGAAAGCAGCCTCCTGTCCTGCCTGCTGCATGGGTACACCCCTCAGAGCCGTTGCTGACCACTCATTAGATCCAGGCAACCCCGCAGAGGCTGTCCTGACCCTGGGAAGGAGGCTCTCTGCAGCTGAGAAGGATCCCGGCAAAGGGAGCAAACCTTCGGATGCTGAAGGGAGAGGCTGGTCGGTTCAATACAGTGTCTCTGACAGCAGTGGCTCTCGAAGTGTGGTCCCGGGTCAGCAGCAGCCACCTCTCTTGGGGATGTGTTAGAAATTCAGTTCTGGGTCCTCACCTGAGACTGCTGGGCTGAGAGGCACTGACGGTCTGCTTCCCCAGGCCCCCAAGGTGGTTTGGATGCGTGCTGTGAAGTTTGGGGAGCATTGTGCTACACCAAGGCACTTGACAAGGAGCTTTCTGTGGAATTCTACTTTGTTTGTACTATAAAGATGTTTCAATCTGTTAAGATCAAATTCCTTCCTAGAGCAATTACACCTTCTTAAAAAAGGAGTTTTGTAAAGATCAAAAATAAATCTCCCCAAAAGAAGAATTTGAGTGCTGTTAACTCTCTTCCAGTGTATTTTTAAAAAGTCATGAAAATTTATTTAATCTCTCTCTGCCTCTGTTTTTTGTATCTGTGAAATGGAGACTATAAGACACAGGGTGGATATAGCCTAATTTTCTCCATCTTGAATACGTTTACTTCTTAAAGAGTTTCTGGTTCCCCAAGATAAAAGCACTGTTGCCCTTGACATAGAAAATATCGTTAGTCTCTTTCAAACTGAGCAAGAGAGGCGGGATCACCTCAAAGCGCAAACAACGTCTCTTTGTTAAAAGGATTAATTTTTTCTTGGTCACTGGATCTGGGAACCCAGGGTCCCTTGGTTCCCACAGGTTCCTGTGGGGGCCTTTCTGGGCTCAGGCTTGAGTAAGCCAAGCTTCCAAAGGCACCAGTTTGTATTCCTGTTGTAATCTTGCTAATGCTCACACTGGTGTCACACTGTCCCGCCGGAGGAAGGTTGATCTGTCCCAGAACAGGAAAAAAATAGTTTTTGACCATTTAGTATGATGTTGGCTGCTGGTTTGCCATAGATGGCTTTTATCAGAATGAGATAAAGACCGTGTATTCCAATTTTCTGCAGGGATTTTATCATGAATGGGTGTTAGACCTTGTCAAATGCCTTTTCTGCATCTATTGAGATGATCATATGGTTTTTGTCCTTGGCTCTGTTAATATGCTGTATCACATTTATTGATTTGCGTATGTCAAACCATCCCTGCATCCCTGGAATGAATCCTACTTGGTCATAGTGTATAATCTTCTTGATAACTTGCTGCATTCTGTTTGCCAGTATCTTATTAAGGATTTTTGCATCTATGTTCATTAATGAGATTGGCCTGTGGTTCTCTTTTTTTGTTAGATCCTTCTCTGGCTTTGGTATCAGGGTGATGCTTGCTTCCAGGAATGAATTTGGGAGTATTGCTTCTCTAGGAGAAAAAAAAAAAATAGCATTGCCTCATCCGCGTGGATAATTCGTAGAGAGAAGCGATCACATGAGGTGATTCCTGTGCAGAGGCGGGGAAGAGAGAAATGCCATTGCCCCTGGACGAGGGGCCGGTCTGAGTCCCTCCCAGGTGGCGTGGCGGAGGCTCCTCTTGGAGGAGGTACGTGCAGGCTCTGACGATCCTCTGGGGTCATCTGCAGGCCTGAATACTCTTGGGGAGCTCTGGACCTGCCCCGCCTTGGGTGCCCTGTCATGGCTTGTACTGGCCAGGTATCTGCGCTGGTGGTCAAGACAGTTCTAGCTCCACTCCTGCAAGATGAATCAACTCCCCCAGACTCAGTTTCCCCTCGACACGGTAGTTGATATAAATGATCGAGAATCTTGAGGTTGAGTGAAACTTGAAACTAAAAACAGGAAGAGGAGGGACACAAGAGCAAGCTCATTTCTGTGCCAGAGGAAGGTAATGAATACAAGAAAGAAATGCAGCATTTTTGTGGAAGAAAGTAGTCTAACAGGAAAATCTCAGTTTCTAAGCAGGTAACCTGTGTCTGTGCTTGATGCTCAGACTGTTCTCTCGTTGAGCCAAAGCCCAAGCTAGATCTAATTAAATGACCCAAAGTCATTTTTCTCCCCCAGTGTCTGCACCTTTTCTGGCCTGTGGCCCCCAGGACGTATCCGATTCCCACCGCTGCCTGGTCTCCAGGATCTCCCATCTTCCCTGTCCTAAGCAGGGAAGCACTGAGAAGGCCGTGTAAATAGCCACGTTGGCCGTGCTGCCAGCGGGGTCAAACACGGCACTGGGCATTCATAACGTGCAGACACACAGCCAGCCAGACACCCAGCAGCTCCCTCGAGACCAGCCAGCTTCTCACAGCTCTGCAGAGGCAGGTTGCCACTGCTCGGGGAACCCTGCTGACCTCAGGTGCAAGCAAATCCAAACCAAATACAATTGCCGGACCCCAGAGCACCGTAAAGAGCATCCAGCAGCCTCACTCTCCAGAGGAACCACGAACTGGTAGCAACTTATGAATAGATTTGGTTTTCCTGGCTTGAAAACTGAATCCTTTGTAATGTAGAAGAAGAACACTGACCACATGGGACTCAAAGCAAACCCCTTTTATCTCACTCTCTTCCTCCAAATGGGTTCCTCCCTTGTCCCTCGATACAACCACAGGCAATCCTGTGGCTTTTCCGATGCCTCCTGTGTAATACAAAGGCACACAATCACTTTAAGAAGCAAAATAAGTTTTTATTAAAAAATTAGGATGTCCAGTCTTTTGTAACAGTGTTTGGAAGCCTTCTGGCACTGTAACAAGATATGTGAGATGATCAGCCTATAAGAGGACAGGTCTGTTTGGCTGGCGGTGTTGCCAGACTGGTCCGTGGTTGGTTGGTTGGCCCTTCGCTTTGGCGTGGTGAGGCAGCACACCGCGGCAGGAGCAAAACTGCTCATCTCATTGTCAGGAAGCCAAAGAGAAGGAAAGGAAGGGGCTGGGGTGTCAAGGTCCCCTTAAAAGGGTTCTCCCCAGTGACCTAGGAACATCCTACTGTGTCCCTCCTATCAAAAGTTCCATGACCTCCCAACAGAGCCAGCGCAGGGACCAAGTCTTCAACATGTTGGCCTTTGGGGGAAATTTACGATCCAGGCTAGCTGGGCATGGTGGCACATGCCTGTAATGTCAGCACACTGGGAGGCTGAGGCAAGAGGGTCACAAGTTCAAGCCCAGCCTGGGCAATTTAGTGCCTTAATGAGACCTTGTCTGAAAATAAAAATAAAAGTGAAGCTGGGGATGAAGCTCGAGACAAAAGCCCTAGATTCATTCCCCAGTGCTTCAAAGAAGTAAAAAGATCGAAACCACAGCAGCTGTCCCACCCAACTCCATCTCCTCCAGCTCTCCAGGCTTTCTGGGTTTGAGGGGAATCCCGTCTTCCTAGGTCTGGGGGATCAGGAAGCAGCTTCTAGTGCTGGGCAGTGGAGCACTCACAGAACATCTCTCTCCCAAGGACGTTCCTAAAAATGCTCTCTCGGTTTTCACCTTTCTAAACATTTGTACTCCAGCTGAGGGTAAGAGGTTTTAGAGTCATCTAACCATAAGATTTTTTAAATTGTAGTAACATTCACACAGCGTAAAATTATACCACCTTTTTCAGTGTGCAGTTCGGTAGTGTCAAACATATTCAGTGTTGTACAACAATCTCCAGAACTCTTTCCATCTTGTGAAACTGAAATTGTACCCATTACACAACAGTTTCCCGTATCCTCCTCCCCCAGCCTCTGGCCACCACCATTTTGCTGCCTGCGTAGTTTGAAACCTGCTCTAGAAACCTGCTGTAAGCGGAATCAAAGTGGTCATTTTTTAGTGACAAAGCAGGTCTTAATATCCAGAGCAGGACACTTTGGAGAGTGAAGAGTGATAGATAACTATGCTACAATGTCAGACAAACCGGGGCTGTGGCAGACAAGTAAAGGCGCACACTGACCTCTCTAACCAGCTGGGCGATCTTGCTCACCAGTCCTGCTCTGCTTTTTACCTCTGCGGCTGGATGGTTCGCTCGCAGCTCGACAGTGGCATGGCTCATCCTCAGGTCTCGGCTGTGATTTTGCACTTACACTCCTTGGCTCTGTTGACACAGTGGCAGAGTAACCTGTGGACAGCATAATCCATGACAGATCTGTTCGGGTTAACAACTGGGGACATTCTGAAGCATGCTGGCCGGTGAAATAGTAAATCACCCACCCTCCCAATTCTTTTCCTCTAGCATTTCCAACGAGCATTCCTGGCAGCTGTGTGGGTTCTGCACAGCTCTCCCCCAGTCCTGTAGCCATTCTGGAGCCCCAGGGCCCCGTGTACCTCTAGAACATGTTTCCCCTCCTGGAGAGGGGTGTTTCTACTCTGGTCTTTCCAGGGGAGGACAGAACACCGAAGAGACTCTGGACTCCTGCTTTTCCAGGTCCTCACTTGGGACTGACACCAAGGCCTGGCCCTGTCTTCAGTAAGCATCAGAAGTCACGGCTGAGTGCATTTCCTGTGTGTGCATGCATATATTTTTAAGTACATAATCGAGTTTATATTTGAGGTTTGAAAACCCTTAAAAAACTGGTCACTGGCCAGATTTCTCACTAGCATAGTGGAAGATTGCTGGGTCACAAAGCAGCGCCCCGAGGTGCCACTCCTCCGGCTGTCCCGGTGCTAAAGGGCTGGGGTGAGTGAGCAGCGGTGAGTAGACCCCAGAGCAGGTGGGAGAGGGGGCCTGGTGGAAGAACCCGGTGACAAGGGTGGGGAAGCTTCTTGCAGAAAGGAGTACCACTGCGAAGGAGGGGCTTCTCTTCTATCACTGCCGGCTCCTTTTCAGAGAGTGGCTTTGCTGAGTTTTAACCACAGACCAGCACTGATCCACAGTAACGCAGACTAGGATTAACTAAACTCCTTGTCGCGCCTCCTTTCTCCCCAACCCCGATCTGCTTTCTTGCTCTCTGGATCTGCCTACTGTGGCTACTGTTTATCAATGAAATCATACAATATGTGGCCTTTCGTGTCTAGTTTCTTTCACTTACAATAATGTAATCAAGATCCAATATCATCTATTTCGTAGCATTGGTCAGGAGTTTATTCCTTTTGTTTCTTTTCTTTTTTTTTTTTTTAATAGTTTTGGGGTTTGAACCCAGGGATCCTCTAACACCAAACCCTATCCCTAACCCTTTTTTCCTTTTCATTTTGAGACAGAGTCCCACTAAGTTGTTTGGGCTGCCCTTGAACTTGAGACCCCCATGCCTCAGCCTCTTGAGTAGCAGAGATTACACACCTACAGGTCTGGAAGTCTGTTCCCCACTGTCCTTTGACCTTTACTTCAGCGTTTTCTGCACCAATATAGTGCACATGTGTTCACACACATGCACATAAATGGTGCGTTAGACCTTTGCACCCAGCTGTACAGCTTTGCGCTTGGTGTCTTTAGGATGTTGACTAAGATGTGGCTTTAACCGGCCCTTCCCTGGCCACCTCATGAGCCTGACCCTATCCTCCTTTCCTGTGTCACGTAGGTCTCAAAGCTGGTGAGCCTTTGTCTTACTCTACTGCACAGTCTTCTTGTTTCTCATCTGTTTACCTTGCCCCTTGGGAGCGGGCGCAGGGCGGGGTTTCTCTCCTGTACCCTCCGTGCCTAGCACAGTATCTGACATGTGGTAGATTCTCAGTAGCTGCTGAGTGGACGAAAGTGGTCAGAGCGAGTTGGTACTAACTTGTGTGTATGTATCAGTAACAGTGGCCTCATCAGTGTATGTGCAAATAGGCTAACTCATAGAATTAAGGGTGTTCGAGATCTCCCTCCACTCGTAAAGGAAAGGAAGCAAGAAAGGAGGCCCTGTAGCTTTTTGCAGCTTATATTTGTTAATGAAAAGCATAAAAATTGCTCCCATCTTCGTTCTGCTTTTATTTTAATTTTTGTCCATCAGACCAAAAGGAAGCTAGAAGCCAATAGAAATTAGATGTCCAAAACACTTTGGAGTCTGTGAACCACTGAACACAGTGGTTAAGCTGGACTCCTTCCTTTTCTTTTCTACAAGCAGGTAGTACTAGGTTGGGAAACCTGGCTTGTTGAATTTAGCAACCGCTTTGTCTTAGGAGACTTAGCTGCTGCCGAACCACACAATACCCAGGGGCTCAGGGCGGCGTGTGAGCAGCGTGATTCAGAGGGCAAACCCGAGCTGATTTAACCTTCCTGAAAACTGTTAAACCTGTTTAACACCAAACGCCAGCAGGACCAGAACAGGTTGTGCCCAACTCTGTCCACCACACCGAGGCTCCTGGCGGTGGGGCAAAGGACTGTGCTGTGGGATGCAGCTGTCCCCATCGTTCTGGAGAATGCCCGAGCAAGAAGAGCTGTGACGGTTCGCCCCCCGGGTGGGGGGACCAGGATCCCAGTGCGAGACCCTGAGCTCCTGGGCTGTAAGTATCCCCGGGGCTCTGCGGGTAGAGCTGAGTTCAGACAGCACTGCCAAGAGGCTCCAGAGGGCCGTGGGTCCACGGCCTCCCTCCCTGGTTGGCCCTAACGCCGCCTCCCCGCTGCCATGTCCCTTACAGCTTAGAAATGGAGTCTGTGAACCACTGAACACATTTTTACCAAAACACGGTGGTTCGGTGATGGAAGTTCCTTACATCACGGTAGGAGCCTGAATTTGAGTAGAACGACGAGGGTTAAATATCCTCTGTGAGGCCTTGAGAAAGTGACTTCACCTCTCCGAATGTGGGTTGCCGTGATACTGTATTATAAAGTTCACTCAGTAGTTACTAAGTGCCAGAGACTTAGTCAGCTGTAGAGCAGCCTGCAGGATGGAGATAGCCCGCTGGCCTGGCATCCGCCAGCTGCAAAGCCCTGAGCGCCGCCCACCTCGTTCTGGCCCCCTCCTGTCTCCCTCCTGCTTGCTCCCGGCTGGCTCCGGCCTGCAGTGCAGCTGGTGGCAGGGAGCACACACCCGAAGCCTGGGCCGCACCCAGTGCGCCTCCGCCTCCCGTGCCCCAATCCCGGTGCTGCGCCTCATCTCTCCCAGGGTTCCCCCAGAGGGCGAATTCTCGAAGCAGAGGGATTCGAACCTGCAAACTGCTGCTACTAAGCTGTTCTGAACAGCAGCCCATCCCTCCTTCATTCCTTCCTTTTTCTTTCTCTCTCTCTCTCTCTCTTCCTTCCTCCTTTTCTTTGTTTTACACAGATGACGCTGGGGCACTGTCATTTCATCCTTCTTAGGCTGAGCAGCTTTCCGTTGAGTGTGCTCCTGTGTGTCCCTGTAGAGCTGGCCACCTGCCTGTTCTCCATCTTCCAGGGTGGGGGGGATGCTTCTGCAAGGCCACATTTCTGGAAAGGCTACCAGGCGTGACACCTCTCCCCCAAAATAGGAAAACACAGCTCCCGCCTTAAAGTCTATTCTCCAAAGTCATCACACCCTGCTTCAAAAAACACCTTGCAATAGTCCCAGCGTGCCTGGCGGCCAAGGCAAGAGGGTCACAATTTCAAGCCCGGCCTGGGTCACTTAGCAAGAACCTGTCTCAAAACAAGAAGGGCCTGGGGTGAAACTCAGTGCGAAGGCCTCGGATCCCACCCCAGGGACACACACACACACACACACACACACACACACACACACACACACACCAAACAAACCAAAAACACCCACAACTATCTGAAAATAGATGACACGATCCATCGTAATCTTCATTTTTCTCTCCACGTGTACCAGGTGCTTCTCAGCTCATTAATCCCTCTTGGGAAAACGCCTTTGAGGCGAGTCTTTCCCTAGGATGGACTGGGGCACAGAGAAATTCAGCCCTGCTCACCAGGCACAGTGCTCACTGCCGGGAAGGCAAAGCCAGACCCAGAAGTCCCGCTCTCTGTGGCCCTCCTGCCATGCAGGCCCTGACCCTGTCCTGCCCCGAGGGCGGGCGGGCACACTCTGAGGCGGCAAGAAGTTACCCCAGGAGGCAGAGGAAAGGCAAAGCCGTCTGTGACTTCCTGCCAAGTATGGCCACTCGCCAACACTTTATGGTGAAATTTTTCTTCAAGAAAAGCTAAAGTCCACACGAGAAATGATACGGGGAGAGGCCCTCTTGGGGGGAAATAAAAGGAAATCAAGTCCAGTGGGGAAAATGAAGTGGCCCAATTCTCTGTGGTGCTGTTAAAGACTCGTTAACCTCTTCCTCTTCTCCCTTCCTAATGACTCATAAGCCAAAGGGAGCTAAAAGGGTTTTGATGGGTTAAAAAGAGGCCACCCATTAAAGGGTCAAGGCCTGGGCATCTGCCACTGAATTAACCAGACCAGCTTGGAGCATGTGTCATCTGTCAGGGAAGACGCCGGCGGGAGGAACGTCTTGATTCCATTAGGTCTGGCTGTGGGGATCATTAGCCGTTGTCTGGCTTCCTGGAATCTGACTAGCCCTGCGAGGAGATCCATGCCAGGGAGCCCTCTCGCCGGGCAGGTGACACCACGCACGGCTCATTCCCTGTGACTGTGCTTTGCACATTTCGGAGGCCGACTCAGTCCCCGGGTGGCCCGCCCTGCTGCGGTTACTACAGACTCAGGCTGCGCTAGAATACTTGCTTCTCGGGGTGGACGTTTTGAGATTAGAAGCCATAGCAGGAAAATGCTCAAAATGGATTCTGGTAAAAATTGTGGTGGATGGAGGAACTGGCTGGTTAAGACTGAGAATGAATAAGCCCAAAGAGAATACAGTGGACGCCGGTGCAGAGGGAAGGGGGAGCTCACTGAGGCAGGCCTATGCTTAATGTAAAAATCCAACTGAGCAGAAAACATTTTTTAAGTGCCCATGGTACCGTGGTAGTCACCTTTCAAAGAGTGTTGCACAACCTGTACTTTGGGATGAGACATGCTCAAAGCACTCAGAACTTTTTTAATTTAAGAATAACACTAACCACTGGGCGTGGTGCTGCAAGTCTGTAATCCCAGCACTCAGGAGGCTGAGGCAGAAGGATTGCCACAGGTTTGAGGCCAACCTGGACTAATGAGTTCAAGGTCAACCTGAATTACATAATGAGAATTACTGAATTACATTCTTTCAAAAAAAAAAAGAAAGAAAGAACAATATTAGCATATGAACAGTACAGGAACACAGACAATAATAACTAGTAGTAGCTGAGTGTTAACTATGTGCCAGCAACCATTTTAAGCACTTTGTATATACTGAGTCATTAAGTAGCAACAGTATGAGAGAAGTGGTACTCTTATTAGTAGTATTTCAAAGATGAAAAAATGGAGGCTGGGAATTTAGCTCAAGTAGTAGAGCGCTTGCCTAGCACCACTGAGGTCCTGAGTTCGATCCCCAGCACCACCGAAGTACTACTGTGCCATAAACAAAAGTAAACTTGAGTTATTTGTAGGAAAATGCATGCACCTTGAGACCATAATGAAATAATGGACCATAATGAAATAAATCAGACACACAAGCTTAAATATCATATGGTTTCTCTTATGTGAGAAATCCCAAGATAGATAGTAGGAAATAGGGAGATAGATCTTTCTCAGACAGGAAGGGGACCAAGATCTGGAGAGAGGGAGAGGGCAAGGGGATGAAAAAAGGAACTAAGATACGTTATGTATGTGTACCAAGTCTGCACAAGAAATGTAAACATTAGGTACTACAAACACCTACTAGTAAAAATATTTTTTAAAAAAATTTAAATTATCCGCAGCAAAAAAAAAAAAGTGACATATGGTAATTAAATTGCCATAGATACACAGCCAATAAGTGGCAAACAGCATGACTTTGAAAAACATACTTTTAATTAGTAGTATTGTATGTTGTCTCTCATAAGTAAGAAATGTTTAAAACAAACTGCTTTGTTTTTAAATTCCAGCGAGAAGCAGTGTGACTTTCTCCACACTTACCATGCTGACTCTGGCCTTTGCACAGAATGCAGGAATCCCACGCATCACTTTGTCTTGGAGGCAGGAGGCTAAGACATCGTAGAGGGCTTTGCAAGGCTGGTTCTTGACCTTCATGCCAGGGTTCTAAAAATGAACCAAAGCAACCAAGAATAAGTCACAATCATGAGTATTGATCATTTGAGATGAAAGCATGAGGCCGGTCTTGGTAAGACGCCACAATGCCTCTGCAGAGTTTTTAAAGCCTGAACCCAAAAGATTTTTTTTAAATGTTAAGCTCTTAAAACTGACTGTCTGCAGCTCCATCATGGAGCCAATCACCATAACATGCACACAAGCTACCTCCCAGCTAGACTGTAAGTGCCCTACAAGTACAGGTATCCTTGATATCCATGAAGGATTGGCTCTAGAACGTTCTGCACATACCAAACTCTGAGTATGTTCAAGTCCTGGCAGGAAATGGTACAGTATTTGCATGTGAACGATGCACTTTTAGCCATATCCTTTAAATCATCTCTACTTACGGTACCTAATACATGTAAATAGCTATTTTACTGTGTTCTCTGGGAACTTATGACAAGAAAAAACTGTCTGTGTTCAGAGCAGACATGGTTCTCTGAAGTATTCGCCCTCCCTGGTTGGTTACGTCAGCTGATGTCTCCACAGGTGCAGGGGGCCGGCGGATGAGCCTGCCAGGGGCATCATGTCGTTCCTCTTGCCTTCGTGTGGGCCAGGGCAAAGCAGTTGCCCGCTGCACAAGTAGCTGGAAAGAGAATGGGGATTAAATGTTGCCCAACGCCCAGGGGTTTGGTTTCCTTTTTCTTTATGAATAAAGTAAAATGTCGTGGATGCCGTGGACCTGACAGAAAACTGATGGATGGTTTCAACCTCTACTCACCTGCTTTTGCAACCTGCTTCTGTTGTCCCCTAGAACTGACTGTGCCACCACAGCAGCAGAACCTCCACAGGGTACACGTGACAAGATTTCTTTGAGCACAGACTTGTGTCTTCTGTGGCGCCTCACACTTTAAACTCCAGCCATTCGGTGTTCAGAACTTCCACTTCCTCCTTTTGTCCAGCGGATGGGTACAACTCACTTTTATTTGCTGAATGTGTAAATAACCTTCAGATTCATAAGTGGCAGTCTGCTTCTAGAAAATGTGAAAAACAGAAATGAAATAAGGAAGTGGATTTCTACTGTGCGTGTTTCACTCTGAGCTTGGAGACTATTCCTGTCCATAAGTCTAATTCTTACTGAGAACTGCTTGCTGGTGTTTGGAAAGCGCTCTGCATCACTTAGACTGGCAGAGCCAGAACCCTTGAAGAAGTCAAACTTGTAGCTCCTTTGTTTGCATTCATGCCAGAGCTTCGTGGTGCATTAGAAAGAGGCCAGGAGAAGAAATCACAAGATGTGGGTCCTGATATCAGTTACTTATCAAGCCCTGTCCACTGGGCTGCTTTATCTGTGAAAGGATGAGGCAGACCAGATGGCTGCTGGGAATCTGGATAATGGCCCCTCTGGATGCAGCAGGAAGTTGCTCATAGGGAGGTCATTAAGAGGCTTGATGACTCAGCCTTTGGGACTAGAGGAAGACAATGCTCCCTGAAGTCCTGGTGGAGAATCAGAGTTGCCAGACCGAGCTTCCTCTCAGGCCTTTCTTTCCGCATCATCTCCTGAGCTCGCCCACCACTCCACTCACTGCAGGGCTCGGTACACCCTGGCAGGAAAGGAAGTCCGGCAGAGCCAGGGCCCCTCCTCTGCTCCATCTTCAGCCATGCACAGGATGTGGAGTCCAGCGGACTGAGTAACAGGAGCCACCCCAGACCCCAGCTCATTAAGGGTGTATAGTGGGCACTCAGAGGCAGTGTTTCTTAGCTGTTCTGCTTTGCTCTTCGTGGATAAATGTTCCTCGTCTTCTGTTTTTTAAATGGGGATGCTGAGGGCCAGAATGGAGGACGTGAGACCACTTTAGGAATCACATTGCTTTTTAGAAATTAAGAGCCCATATGTGGGAGCAGCCAGGGTCCCAGTGATGGTGATATATTCCATCTCGGTGAAACCACATCCTGATAGTTCCCTCTAAGATCTAATTTCCTGTGCAAGCTTGCATCAGACTGCTTTGTTGGTGTGGCTGTGTTGCTTTGTTTTTGTCTTTTTCCTTGAAATACTGGGGATGGAATCTAGGATCCTGCACATGCTAGGCGAGTGTCTTTCCACTGTGCCACATCTCCAGCCCTTTGTATTTTGAGACAAGGCCTGGACTCAAACTTGTAATCTCCCTGCCTCAGCCTCTGAAGTAGCTGGGATTACAGGCATGCACCCCCATGCCCAGCTCAGGCTGCTCTTAACCGTGATTATTTTTGTTTCTTAGTCCTTGGCTGAAAGCTGCTGAGTACCGAGGCGATTGCTATGTAGAAAACTAGAGCTAGGTCTCCAAGAAAAGAAAGCAATACTTATTATCCTTTACAGTCCAAAAAGAAAGCAGAGCCATTGTGGAGGACTAAAAAGATTTGGTTTTCCACCTACTACCTACAGTCACAGTGGTGCTCATTTGTGAAAGTCATTCGGTTGTAAAGTTAACCACCCATTAATGAGTAAGAGCTGCTGCCACTAATTGGTGGACTCTGGGGAAAGTGGCACATGGTTAGAGGCTGCAGTAATGGACCAGGTGCCCTGCCTCCTATGTCTGGCTCCCTCACTAGCTTGCTGTGTGGCCCCAGGCAGTTTCCCTCATTTCACTGGGCCTCACTTTTCCCAGGAAAATGTCCCACTCCTTCTTCGTGGGGGATGCGAGATGATCAAAGAAGCCGTGCTTGCAGAGCTCCTTAAAGATGCCCGGATGGTTTAATAGGTATTAATTAATAAATCCTTTGATTATTGATAGAACTACATCATTGAGCTTTTAATTAGCTCCTTGAGCCTAATTGGCCCACAGGAATTACGCAGAGTCCTAAGGGAACTGGCAGAGTCGTGCGATGATCATTAGGAGTGTCTGGAGTCTCCGAGCGGGACCCTGTCTTTCCTCAGTGGACTTCGCCCTAACAGCCAAGTCCAGGAGACCCCGCAGAGGGGCGCAGACAGTGCGGGGCTCCTGGGAAACCTGGCAGTCGGAGCCCACCTTTCCCTGGTGACAGAGGAAGGCCGGAGCAAGATCTTTTGTTTGTCGTTTGCTTACTGTTTTTGTTCTGCCAGCTCAGGGCAGAGTGAGTGTTGAGGGGCCCTAAGTTTCGGCATACAGGGGCACAGGCGCAGAAATGCTCCAGACCCTGCAAAGAGAGCACAGTGCTACTACAGCAAGCGACCCGCCCCCGCCTTTCCTTCCACCCAGTGAGGAGGAAGGGATCACCGGCTGGGACTCCGACATGTGCACTTCTTTCTCAGTTCCAGGGAGACTACTCTCGTCCCTGTGCCAGGTCAGATCCTGGAAGACACCCGCTCGCTCGCCCTGCTTCCACTTTCCCTTCCCCGTGTTTCATCTGCAAAGCGGAAAACAAGAAATGTTGCGTTTAGAGCAGACATCCGGGAAATCCGCTGTTCTGCGCCCTGTTGCACTATGTCTACACACAGGACACAGTCTTGGGGCCACGCTGGGAAGCCAGGGCTCCAGGGCCCACCCTGAAACCCACAGCCAGAGATGGAAGCCTTTCCACAGGCAGCCACAGCAGCCACGGAGGAGGCCCGTGGAGCCCAGATGGTTTCACTCGGGCCCTTTGGCAGACACGCGGATCTCCACGCCGAGCAGCATCAGGGACCACTTAGAGCAAAGACTCACGGTTCGTGCTCTATTTCACAAGGAGGGAGGGGAGCAGGAGTTGCCAGGGCACCAACCCTCTGAGCACCTGCCAAGTGGTTCTTCATCAGGCGAAGAAGGCCGCAAGTCAAAGCACAGAGAGGGTGTTCTCATGCAGGCTCAGCCGGGGTGTGGCTCCCTTTCCCCCTTCTGTGAGCTGCAGAGTCCAAGCTCCCCGGGTCAGTCCGTCAGACACCGAGTGGACCCCTGACCCCCACACCGCTGAGCCCAGCCAGCACCAGGACCAGGACTAACCATGGCATTGGCAGGGTCAGGGCAAAATGGCAATGCAGGGCACCTTGTTGGAAACGGATCAGGAATTCCAAGATGGCAAGAGCAGAGCATTGTACCACACACCAGGAACCAGCCTGGTCAAGGTGCGGGGGAAAAAAGAGGACAGGGGAAGGAGGGTAAATCTTTATAGTTACTCAAATGTTTCAAGCGCACAAGTAATTTCTTTTTAACCCCAAGTTAGGAAATTTAAAAATTATTCTAGTTGCTCTGCAGTTACTCTTTATTGGCCGAGATTTGGGAGAAGTAACAACCATGAGGAATTCTAGGAAGATCTGTTTGCTGAGTGTGTACTTTGCACCGCGACTGTGCGAAGGATCTGCTACTGCCAAGGTTTACCTTAGAGGGGCCACTGTTGCCCTCTTAGAGATGGGAAAAACTGAGGCCAGAGGGAACACTGCACCTTGCCTGAGATTCAGCAGAGTGGGTATTTGGGAGCCCGGATTCCAACAGATGCAGTCAGACTCCAAAGCCTTGGTGAGGCCGCGTCACGGAAGCCATGAGATCTGGTGTTTTTGTGGCTGTGGTGAAGTTCAGGTGAAATCTATAAATACCCAAGCCCAGGGAGCAGAGAGGAGCATTGGGTGTCCTCACAGAGAGATGCAAAGCAGCAGATCAGCCCAACCATGGGAGCTTGAGGTGCTGAGCTATGCATTTAAGTAATAAAAGTCTCACAGAGGAGGAGGAGGTGGTGACCGTGGGCACAAAGCTGTCTGAGCCAGTCCAGGGCTTTTGATCACTCTCCGTCATTGATCTTGAAAAAAAAGTACAATTTCCTTGAGCTTCGCAGTGAACTGTACTCCGAGCCAAGGAGAAAGAAGTAGCTGTGTAACAAGAGACCATAGATGCCCTCCTTCCTATTACTTATGCACATAAAATGACTTTAAAATTCCAGTGAGGAGACTGTGAAGATAAAAGAATGCAGCCCTTCTAGAAACCGGTTTTTATTCCAGCGCAGTCTCACTTGGGCAACAGATCCACTGTATAAGCACTGACAAGCAGCATGGTGGGCCTGGGCAAAGGGGATCGATGGCACACAGGGACTGAGGGAACGTGGGCAGGTCAGAGAGGGCCAGGATGAGAATGAGACTCTGAAAAGCATATTCTGCAACTCAGTGGGGCAGAGAAAGGGGGATCCCAGGGAAGAATCAGCTGTTCCCAGAATAGGATTCCTGTCCTGCCTTATTTCAACAAAATAAGCCCATATTCATAGTGTAGGGAAAGGGGTACACTAGCCATCGATTGAAACACAATCATATGTGCACATAACTCTGTCCTCTTGTGATTCTTCCAGTGTTCTTGAGACACTTTCGTTTTCATGCCCGGAAAGGACCCCCATCCCTGCAGCAATGAGACGCAGCCCTGACTGTTTCCCCGCATGACGGGCAGCCTCTCAGCTCGGGTCCACCGGTGCTCCCGTGGCCGGAAGACCCTGGCTGCCGCGTCTTCCCGCGGGCGGCGGGACGTGGCTGCCCTTTGTGCTGCGGGAGAACGGTCGCGACAGGCGCGCACTGGGATCCTGGGCCGCCGGCCCGGCCTGAGGTCCCGCAGCCTCCGCCCTCGCTCGCACATTAGCGGGCAGGAAGTGGAGTCCCGCTGGGAGGCTGGGAATTTGAACGCCTTCCCAGTTCAGCACTGGAGGGGAGGAAGCGCAGGCAGCGCGGCCACCGCCCCCCTCTGAGCTCCCCTCCCTCCCTGCCCGCCCCTGCTTGGAGGGAAAGTCTGCGGAGCTGGGACTGTCCTGGAGAAGCCAACAAAGGCAGCCCGAGGGGAGCAAAGCGGGAAGAGCTTGTTCTGCTGCGTTAAGAGACCTGCAGGAAAATGCACACTCACGGTGCCTGGTTTTGAACCGAGGGCTGCTGTGTGGGTGTGTGTGGGTGTGTGTTTCGGTGCTAGGCCAGGAGGCGCAAACAGCTTTGTAGTCTGCTCTGATAAGGAGACTGCGGCTATGGAAAGTTAACCAGGAGCGGAGGGACAACGGCCAGCGTCCCAGCGAAGCCACTCTTCCCGGGCTCACACTGCGCTGTTTTCTGTCCAGATATTCCAATGGAGACAGCTGGAAAACCTGTACTTCAGAGAAAAGAAGTTTTCCGTGGAAGTCCATGACCCCCGCAGGTGAGTGAGGAGCCCTTCTCTTAAGCGCGAGCCCGGCTGTTGTTTATAATCTGGTGTTTGTGCTGTGGGTCGCGCTGGTCTGGGGTACCGGGGTACGGGGAGAGGGTGGTGAGCTGTGGGAAAAAGCTCAGATGGGACAGTGAAACTTTGTTTTCTATACGCATGTTGGTTCATGCCAGGAGTCCAGCTGTGTGTGCGTTTGTGTGTGTGTGTGTGTGTGTGTGCACGTGCACACTGGGGCACCAGTGGGAAGTTTTGCGTGTGGCACTTTGTAACAAACTCCAAGTTAAACTGGGCAGTGGCCAAGTACCTTTAGGAAGTCTTCCTTGTCAGAGCTCCCGAGTGGCTCTCTGGGGCAGGAGAGTCACACGGAAAAGAATGTCACCAAAGCAGCTGTGCCCGATCTGCTTGCTCCGGGAGCAGGGAGCTTAGGCTGTGAGCATTGTGAGCGCGTGTGAAGAATGCCATCAGTTTCCCCTCCACCCCACACTGCACCGCAGAGAACGTGGGGTAGAAACCCGTGTTCTTAGTCAGATGCCGGGGGACAGGCACCAGCCAGCACGCCAGGGTCCATAGCCCCGGCCCTCTGCCTCCACCCTTTGTCTGCTGGCCACATTCCTCTGAACCCAAGCCTGACACCCAAGGCCTGAACGCAGCTTGGTAACACTGAGCTCACCCCGGGCAGACAGCGGAAGGTCAGAGGCTGCCAGGAGCGAGGTGGACTTAGGTGCCACTGACGCCTCATCCTGGGCTTGGGAGGAAGGGCTGCCACCATCCAGCTCTGAGCAGAGGCGACCACCGCCTCCCAGGAGCTGTGACCCCAGAGGGAAGCTGAGGCTTGCGCAGCAGCCCGAGATAACCCTGGAGCAGGTTGCTCACTGCCCCGTGCCCTGTAATCTACATGGGACAGACCTCATCCCTGCCCCTCAGCCGGCACGAAGGGCAGGGTTCAGCAGGAGATCGGTCGCTAGTCCTGTGGTGCTCAGGGTCCCGAGCTGGGTTTCACAGCCCAGAGACCCTCCATAGAGCTCTCAGGAGTCCATCTGCGCAGGACGCGGAGGGAGACCTGGATGCCGAAAATAACAATCCAGCCGGGAAGCCACTCTGACTTTTCCAGGGGAACTCACTCTGTCAGATCAGATTCCTAGTCAGATGAGAGCAGGAGAAACTTCCATGTGAAAAGAGTGAAATGAATTCTCCCGCACTGGCTCAGAAGGGGATGCGTGACAGAGCAAAAACTGGATAAAACTTGGGTCATCTAAGGGACCGAGCACAGGGAATAGATGGATTCTCCATGCCTGTGGTCTGTTGGGAACTCTGCTAATCAGGCACCTGGGACAAATCCTTTAAACACACACGTGCATGTGTGTGGGGCCCTGTATTCATTCTCTCTGCATCCATCATCCTATTAGTGACGTAATACTAAATTCCCTTCTCAAGGTCGAGATACAGAAAAGGGTCGAAACCTCACATACTATCATTTAGCTTATTAAACAAAAGTGATCGTTTGTGTGTGTGTTGAGAAACTTCTGTGTCCCACACTGTGGTGGATGTGATAGGGTACAGAAGGAAGACTGAGGCCTTCAAGCACTTTTCCCAGAGTTAGAGAGACCAGCAGAAAAGGGAACTGACCCCTAGGGAGTCTCACGTGTGTCGTCACCGTTCTGAACCCATTCTCTCACCGGACCCTCGCTGTGACAAGGGCCATTCTTCTTCTACCTGTGGAAAACTGAAGCACAGAAGTGAAGTGACCGTCTCTAGGTTACAGAGCTCATATGTGGTACAGGTGGGACTGGAACCCAGGAAGCCTGGGGCCACAGTGCACACACTGTCCTGCTACACTGTACACAGGCAGGGTGTACCAGGCACCCGGGGCACAGACCGATGCAGACACCAAAGCCTAGTTGGCAGGGGCCTCTGAGCCTCGGGCACTCGGGGGGCTAAGGACGTCGGGCGGGTGTTCCTTACCGAGACAACCAGGTGAGGGAGGTGGAGCCTGTGCGTGGGCATGACCAATCTCTCCCCTCCAGAAAGGGAGACCGAGGACACCGTGTCGTCCTGGAGACAGGCAGGGAGGCAAGGAGAGAGGGGAGGTCAGAGGGGGAAGCCCATGTTGACTGCCTCTGGGAAGGCACCTTGCCAGTCGCCCAAGGGAAGGGCTTGCTTCGGGTCAGAGCCGACCGCTGCCAGGCCTTCTGACGTGGGGACTTAGTTTCTCGTGCCCTGGTGGCACATTTTAAATCAGATGCGCCACCCTACTGCTTGTTGCCCAGCTGACTTGGAGCAGGAACTGTTTGTCTGATCCACTTCACCTTGTGTGGCGTTCGGGGTCAGCTGCTCCCCCGGGCCAGGAAAGGAGTCACAGCCCAGCTCTCAGGGTGGGGCTGCCAGCTGGACGCGGGCAGTGACAGCGGCCTTGGCAGAAGCTGCAGCGGTAGGCAGGCGCGTCACTTGGGGCGGAGGGTACTTTCCAAGTGGCTCGAGACAGGCGTGATCTCAACCTGCCCTGCTGTCCTTCCCACAAGGGACACAGGACACACAGTGGAATTTGTCCTCCTACACAACCAAACTCCATTGCTACCTTTGCTTTTGCTGTTCTCTGGGTTTGGCCAACACTATCCCATTTCTAAGTCTCAGGCAAAGTAGAAAAATGGGCGGGGAGGGGAAGGCCTGAAGGCGGAGATGAGTAGAGGAGATAAATTAATAAAAACTGGAGAGTATCTGATGCGGATGCTCCCGTGGAACTCACTCCCACCTCAAAGGCGGTGAGTCACCTAATCTTCCTCACTCGCCTCACCTGAAACAGGGAAGCCGCGGCCTCTGCAACCAGCGCTGCCAGTGCTAAAAGACATTCAGGTCGCCTTCCTTCTCTGCTTCGACTTCTCTGGGAAGAAAAAAAAAGTAACTGCCAGGTGGAGCGATCATCATAGAAGCCAGACTGAGTGTTCACATCTTGGTTTCTTTCCAAATCCACAAAGACCGGCAGCGGGACCCCTCCTCACCCCCGCTCGGCCTCCTTTTCAGTTATTTTCAACTCTGTGCTCTTTCATGCTGTAGCATTTTTTCCCCTTAGTTTGAACCAAAGGGAGGAAAACCCTGCCTAGGATCAGGTTTCTAACCACCAGATTTGAATTCTCCTTAAAAGTGGGTATGAAGAAGACTCACTGTGAAATCTGTTAAGATTGGAGTAAGATGATAGGAGTGGCTTCAGGTTTTCTTCAAGAAAAAATTGGCTGTGGAAAAAAAAATGCTGCTATCCACAAGTCCCAGTAACTCCACATTTCTTCCAAAGTAGGTATCTTTATCTTGAGAATACACATTTTCCTTCTGACGCACAGATCAGATGCCCCAGTCCCAGCCCATCTTCCCATCTCTCTCTCTCTCTCTCTGACACACTTGCAAACACCATTTGTTCTCAGATTTAATCTGCCTGTCCTATAAAATATACTTCACTAAGAAGATAACCATGTGACTCTCTTTTCTCCCGAACTCCATTGTTGTGTGAATGACGCTGAGATTGGGGCTTCTCATTTTCATTCTAAGCCGTGCTGCGCTCTACTCCGTGCATGTACTCTCTACGCGCTGGCCCACAAGTGTTTACGCGCAGGTTGGGCCGACTGGCCGGCTGCTTTCTCTCTGCCTCCCTCTCCCGATCGATCCTTCAGCGCCGCGCTGGTGTCCAGACATACTCAAAATTGATAAACAGACCTTCCTAGGAACACTGAGTTAGAGCGATGTGGCCGGTGGCGATGGGGAAAGAATGCACTCGTCTTCGCTGTAGATGGCCGCCTGGTTCGTAAAGAGCATCGTCGAAGGCTTTTCCTGCCTTGGAGGTTTCTCTTGGCTCAGTTCCAAGAGCTGAGGGTCAGAGAGGACCACCCAGTAACCTAGAGTGACCTGACTTAGCCCAGACAAGGCAGAGGCTTCGCCAAATGCTGACCCCTGGGGAGTCAGTTTCTCTGCATGCACACACGCCTACCTGTGTGTGTGCATGTGTGCGCACCTGTGTTTGTGTGTGAGCTCACTTGTCGCCTTCACGCCAGGTAGTGGACCGCGCAGGTTCTCACTAAAAGCCGTTGACTGATAAATGGCTTCTCCCCTCATAAACACAATTGAAACTTGCAGTTCTTGCTTTCCCAGGGCCTCGGTGACCAGAAGGACATTTGGGCACAGCGGCATTGCAGTGCACACGTGGTACGCGTGTCCAGCATTAATCAAGTCCATCTGGGCTATGGCTATTAGCCAACACCAGTTCTATCTGGACAGAAAGCAGAGCAAGGTAAGCAAGCAAACCTTTCCTGGGCTGGGAGCGGGCCTCGGGGCAGGAGTTTAGGGATGGGAATGGGATGGATGGGGAGGCACCTTGTCCTTGGCCCCAGACTGACACAGGTGCAGACTTGCCTCTCAGGGCTACAGTGGGAGGAACAGACCAGGCCTTCGTGAGCACGTTCCTGAGACTCGTCAGGGGCTCCGGCCACGTTCGAGTCACTCCTGCAGCCATGTAGAGCCCTCCACAAGATGCCCAACATGCTCAGGACCTCAGGAGACTGCTAGGAGCAACCCTCTGGGGTGTTTAAATAGTGGCATATTGTTTTCTTTTTGGGGAAAAAAATAGTAACTGTTCTCCACTAATAGACACCACCTAACTGTTTAGGGTAATTGCTGCAAAAACCCTCCAGGCTTTTCCAACTGCCAACTTCATTTTTAAAAATGCAAAACTGGAAAAGTGAAAAATAAAAAGAGAGCTGCGGCCTTGTTTCCCTAAGTACACCCAGAGCCCGGGGCGCTGTAAACAGTGGTCCGTCCAAGGAGATTTCACTTGCCCCCAGTCCGGACGCTGCTTTCTGGTGGGTGGGAGAATGACGTCGCTTTGGTTCACACGGAGCTTCTGTCAACACTCTGCCCCCTCTTCCTCGCCCGGTCTCCTCCTTCCCCTCAGCCCCAAGCCACGCCCACTCATTATGCTCAGGTGCAGGGCTCTGCCAAGGTGGGCCCTGCATCCTCCTGGCCTGGGTGGGTGCAGTACAGAGCAGGATGTGCCTTGGGCCTGGGGGCAGCGGGTCCTAGTGCCATGACAGGTCTTCTCCAGCTGGCTGTGCGAGTTCTGGGCAGGAGGAGGCAGGACCCCACGCTCACTGGGCCCTCTTTCCCTTTTGCTTTATATGCCTTTTGTGTGTGGTTTCTCATTCCCTGGAGGAGAGAGTTGGGGTCAAGTGGGAGGTAGGAGAAAGATAATAAGAGAAGACACAAAGACACAAAGCCACCCCTCCAGTCTGATCTCAGCTTTAAACCAGGCCTGGCCCCTGTGGCACCACTCACCCTTGGCAAGCATTGACTTCCTTTCCTGTCTCCTTCCGGACTCCTTTCTGATCACTTTCTGGGGTGACTGAGTGCAGGGGGTAGTATCTTTGTGGTTGGGAACCGTGAGAGTATTCCTCACTGTCCTGGTGATGATGGGCCTTGGCACTGGAATCTGAAGCTCGACTAGATCAAAAGAAACTGGGCCCAAGGGATTTGACTCATGCTCCGGGCTGCGATGGGGGTGGTGCCCGCGCTCTGTTCCCCGGCAGCAGTAGCAAGAGCTGGAGCTCAGCAGCCTTGAACATTGATTTCATGCTCTCTGTTGGATGGTGATGGGTAGAGGGGTAGAGAGCTGGGCAGTTCTCCTGAACCCCACTGCCAGTTCTGCTTCAGGGCAGACCCCACACACACCAATACCACAGTCTGGAGAGGGAGCCAGAATTAATAGCACATTTCACCCAAAGGATGGTGCCCTGTTGGCTGTTTCAGATCCCCCAGCCGGTGCTGGCTTCAGGCCCTGAGTTTCCCATTGATCTCAAGCAGCCCTCTTGGAGGTTCTCAGCCCCACTCTCAAAGATGGCCCCACTGTGCACTTGGAAAACCTTGCTCAGTAGACGCCCATCGCAGCCGCCAGTACTACAAGTGAACCTCAGACAGAAATGATCCCAGATCACTTCTTATTGACAAGAAGTGTCTTTTAAAAGGCAAATCTGAATGCCACAGCTCTAGAAAGATCTGTGCTTTCCCTCTCAGTAACCCTGAGGACCAAAGAAAACGCCCCATCCCTGGGAGAAGAATTTGTCCTGGAGAAGCTTTTCAGGCTCACAGATGTTCCTGGGTCTTTGCACTTCTCCTGGGAACCAATTCTGTATCTCCCAGAGATAGGTGAGGACCCAGTTCCCCTACTGGGAAGTCGGAGGACTGTGTTTTCCAGCACCATGACCTTGGGTAGGCCTCCCTCACACATGCTTTGCTTTCCTAATTGGAAAAGAGAAAAGGAAGTTCCTGACCTAAATTAGTAATTGGTCAGACGACCCAATGTTTGTGAAATTGCTTTAGGAAATATGTGCTGTCTTTTATTAACATCACCATGAATCTAACATGCCGTGCTCTGGCCAACGCTTGCATCAAATTGAAATTCTCTAAAAAGTCCCCGAATTAAATCAGAGATGATGAAATTCCTGGTAGGAAATAACATCATACCACCTTTCATTTCTGGAACGTTGCTCTGTATAGAGCCGTGGTGGACGCACCAATGGGCAGCTTGGACTCTGGGTGAGTGATGGCCGACAGGCTCGGGGTGAAATGCTGCGCATATTTCTGGACGGCCCGTGTGGGCTGGCACGCCAGCATGGCTTCACACTCTGCTGTGTGGGGCTGTGCCAACCATTCCTTTCTCTGAAGTGCTTCAGCAAAGCCCCAGCCTCGCAAGCGATGTTTATCAACCTCAGGGAGACAAGTGCTGTCTAGTGGTTTGTCTCAGCCGGGACCGGAGCCAAGAGTTCTCCTGTACTTCTCTGACAGCTGGCACATTTCTGTCGGGGTCCGGGTGTGGGTCATTTAAGGAAAGCAGCCCCTCACCATCCCATTCCCCATCCGCTCCTCACTCGTGTGTGAAGGACCCTTGCGCCACCAAAGCGGAATGGGGAGGGTGTGCCCGCTGGGGTCCTGGGGTTCCTTCAGTGAAAGAAGCTAGGTGGGCACTAATTTGAATTAGTGATTTGTACATGCTGACCCCAAGATCAGAAAAGTTGCCGGCAGGATCCCAGTAAGCCCTGCAGCCCAGAGCCAAGCAATGTCCTGTGGACTTAGGAGGGAAATACTTGAACACTTACATTGTTTAGGAGCCATCAGACACTCTTCCTCCTAACTCAGATGGGGCCTTCTGGAATCAGCCCCTGATGAAACATCTTTCCTCCTGATTAGTCTTTCTTTTTTCTCCCCATTTTCCTGATCTAGTCTGTTGCTCTTTATCTCACTTACAAGAAAAAGGATTCAGCGTAGTAGGGAAAATTAAAACCTTGCCCAGAGAATATCAGTAACAAAACTGGGTAATGTCTATAGAGCAAACTCCCAGAGCAAGCAGGCGGTCCGAAGCTGGAGAACTCCTTGGGGCTGGCCAGAGACTGGGCCACAAGGGGCGGATCCTCTAACGGCGCTCATCTGCCTGGGCTTCTCTCTCTACACTGAATCTGTGGGGTCATTGTGATATTTCTGGAAAGTCCTAAGAGTCGAGCCCCCCTGGGAAAGGGCATCTGCTCCTCCCTGGTCCGTGGCAGGTTGGTTATGGGGACAGGTTTTCCATGTGATTCATGAGAGCCTTAAAACAGGAGGTCGAGCCATCAGTGTACCCTCGTGTACCAAATTGCTTCCAGGTATTTATTTATAGCCTATTCCTGTTGCAACAACCTTGACATACATTATCTGATTTAGTCCTAATCCCACCTCTGTGACATGGACTCTGAGGTCTCCATGCTACACACAGGAGTCTAAGGATCAGAGACGTCAACGGTCAAGGTCACCAGTGATTAGTTAGGAGAGGCAGGACTGCGAGCCAGGGCTTTGGACCTTTGCTGCTGGGCTGTGTTGGTCGGGGCCTTCAGGAGTCATTGCTACCCAGCTGTTTAAGTGGGGCTCCTTTTATGAAGCATGGCTTTCGGGAAAGAGCAGGGCAGGAGGAAAGGAAGTAACGCATTGTGCTTGCTGTGTTCATGTGGAGGACAGAACACAACCAGACAAATGCTGTGGGAATGAAACCAAAGGCTTTTCCTGCTTCCGTGGCAAGCCAGGGCCCCACAGGGGCTGGCAGCTGGGGCTGCTTCATGGGCAAGGGTGCCCTGACGTGGGGGAGTCACGCTCTCAATGCACAGAAGAAAGTCGAGGTTAGAAAGGACAAACAAATCGAAGAGGAACAATGGGAGAGACAGAAGGAAGACAGCACACACCAAGGAGCAGAACAAGCCAAGTTGAGCCTCAGTGCTTCCTCTGACCCGCAGACATTCGTCTTGTTAACAGGAAGAAAGCGCTCAGAGACCAGAAGTTGTTATCATTCACCAGTGTGGTCAACAACATGGAGGCCAGAGGAAGGGCAAGGTCTCTGGGGCCAGGACAGCCACTGCTGGACAAATGAGGGCCTGGGCTGGCACTGGGCACAGGAGAAGACAGCAGATCAGGGCGAGGGGCCGTGGGACACACACCCCTCCGTGTGTGGCCTTGGGGACCTGCCCCAGTGCCTGCTCTTCTCTGGTCACACGAAGGCCAAATGTGAGCAGGGCACTGAGCCACTGGAAACCCGGGTTGTGAACCTCGCCTAGTTCCTGATGTGCTCTGGCCCATGGCCACAGACAGGAGGCAGAGAAACGAGTGTGTGGGTTATACCATCATTTACAGTTGCTCAGTGAGGTTCATCGTGTAGCAAAACTTGATTTCATGAAGAAAAAAGTAAAAAGCAAAACGCCAAACAACACACTTAGGAAGTACAAACACTTTGAACATTGGTAACTAAAGCAGGTGGCATTATTAACAGCAGTCACTTTGGGGAATGTAATCATGAGTACAGAGCCCTTTCCTAATTATCAGCCCGGCAGGGCTAATTAATATGTGGACTAAGTGAAGTGGAGTTTGAACTAGAATGTGAAAGCTCTGAAACATGCATTTAGACATCGAGATAGAAGCAAAGCGCGTGTGAAGTGCTTTCAGGCGGACCTAAATGTCTTAGCCACTTTTGCTAGGACTCCATACCCGACATCCACAGGCTAAAGGAAGACAGCCTTATTCTGGCTCTCGTTTTTAGCCCATAGTTGGCTGGTTCCAAGGCAGAAAGGAACAATGGAAGGGCCTAGGTGAAGGATGGTTGTTCCTGTCTTGGCATCCAGGAAGCAGAGACAAGGGAGGAACGGAAAGGGAAATGCAACCTTCCAGGCCGTGCCCACGATGCCTGCCTCTTCCTACCGGGCCCCGCCTCCTAACAGCAAGTCAGCTCTAGTCCCCCATCATCCAGGCATCTTCCGAAGGTCCCCTCTGTGGTTACGTGAGGCCTTAGGGGGACATCCAGATATAAGCCACATCCCCGTGAGTAGTTAATTCAGAGGCTTCTATCCATGCACACAGTGATTGCAGGTTTAGGGCAGTGACACTGCGTCATCTAAATGTCTTATGGTCACATGACTAACGATTGACAAGGCTCTAATTACCATATTTTTTGGGATTTCATAATTTTTTTTTACAGATGTCATTCAGATAGCTGAAATGTGCTTCCCTAGTTAAGCACAAAATAATTATAGCCACACCTCTTAATTGATTGCTGTGTGTCAGGCAGACAAGGAGAGCAGAGGAGAGGGGAGAGTGAGTGCCCTACATGCTCCTGGCCTCCTTCCACCCCAGCCCGCTCCTGGACAGCACGGGCATCTTCCCTGCTTTGTCCTTGGGAAGGCTTGTTGAGACTGAGTGACTTTCCCCAAACCCAGATCCTGAGTCTCGTGCTGTTACCACGGTGCACAGTATGCCCTACTGAGACTCCTGCAGGGTTTCTGTGGCTCACCAGCCACTGCTGCTCCTCCCGGGGGGGTTGGTGACCAGCAGTTGGGGTGAGGGACACTGCTGCAGGAGGGGGGATGAGCTATTTCGTTGATTTTCGGGACTTCCAGTGGTCAGGGGTTTCTGTTCCCTCTCCGAGGTGAGTGTACCCTCCATAACCCGCCTGCTTTTCCCTTCCAGTCCAAGATCCACGCAGCCCGAAGCCTGAGCGAGATCGCCATTGACCTGACCGAGACGGGGACGCTGAAGACCTCCAAGCTGGCCAACATGGGGAGCAAGGGCAAGATCATCAGCGGCAGCAGCGGCAGCCTGCTGTCCTCAGGTAGGGCCAGCCATGAGCACAGAGGGCTTGCTGACACCTCTAGGGCGGACAGCCAGAAGGGACACAGCCACAGTGCAGGAGACTGCTTGGTACGCTCACCAGACGCCAGCTCTATTCCAGACCAACGTTTGGGGCCTAATGGGCATCTGAGAAAAGTGTCCGGAAGTACCCAGGGGGCAGGGGAGAACCCAGGACAACCACAGAGTGCAGGCCAGGTGCCTTCACATTAAGTCTCTCCAGGTTCCCCAAGCCCCTTGCAACACTGACTGTCGTAATGGTGCCCAAGAATGTCAGCTCCAAGGGCCGTAGTAGCGTTTGCGTGTATGTCCTTGAGACAGGATTATAGGAAGAGGGGCTGGAGTTCAGGGTCACAGTGCTGAGACACGCCACCTTCTCTTCCTGGTACACTTCTGGGACTGTAAGAGGCGTAGACTACTCCTCCTCATGGAGGAAAGGAGAGATGCACTGTCAGAGTGTGATGGAATGACAAGCGCCTGTCGTCGCCGAGAGCCAGGAGATGCGGTTCTGTGTCTGTTTCTGTGTGCCTTGGGCGGGTCATTTTGTCACTCAGTGTTGAACGGAGCAGAGCCGTGAGAGTTCAGATCTGGCTGGCTTCGAGCACAGGGATGCCATTTGCAGAGGTGACAGCAGAGGAGCGAGTTGGAGGAGGGGAGAGAGGGAGGGACGGAGGGAGGCAGCAACTGGAAGGTCACTCCCCAGCCGCCGGGTTCATGCCTGATTGATAGGGGACCCGTGTGGCTTTGACTCTGAGTCAGAAAACAAAGCAAGTCTTCGCCCTGCTCCTGCTCAGTCTTCAGGGTCATTTCTATAATTACATATAGTGGCTGCAGGCAACAACAACAAATTAACAAAAGGAAAAAGACAGAAGAGGAAGAGGAGATAAACATTGTCTCCTGGGTTTCTGGGCTGGTGTCATCTAGTCATTGCCAGGAAAAAGCTTCAGTTGAACGGAGCAGGGAGAGGCCACGTGCCCTTCCTGGAAGGAGAAGCAGGTTTGTGTGGGGCTGAAGGGCGTGTGCTCAGGGCTGCTCTGTGGGCTGGCGACACCCTCGTGGTGTGTTCACAAGCTTATGTGTTTTGCAAAGTCGAACACATTGTATTGTGTATTGTTTGTCCCAAACGGAGTCACCAAAATTATTTGAGTTTCGGGCCCCATAAAACCTGGGTCTGCCTCTGCTAGACCGACATGGGGTTCACTATCACCTTCTCTGTGCCGAGGATTCTTCAAAACTGTTTCATGCAAAAAAAAAAAAAAAAAAAAATTGAGGGCCAAATGATCTTTCTTTCTGAGACTTGAAGATTTTCAAAGAAGACCGCAGAAAATGTTGTCACTTGCAGCAAAGACAATGCTATTCAAGGCTTAAAGCCCTGCTGGAAATACAGCCACTCCCAGACTCCCGATGAACGGCAAAGGGCACAGCCAACAGCAACAACTTGTTTGTCTTTTAGACAGCATACAATAGTCTTTCCTAAACCCTGTTGAAACCCAGAGGCTCAGATTCCAGTTGGGATGGGTCACCTCGCCTGCCTTCTCATCCAGTCCCAGGAATCCAGCAGCTTGGGTTCTTCCGGCTCAGGGGTTCCTAGGCGTGCATCTGAGCCACCTGGAGAGTGTGTGCAAACATCGAGTGCGAGGTCCCCCCTCCCTGAGCTTCTACAGGGCAGAGCAACGCCGAGCTGAGTTTCTATCTCCAGCCAGTTCCCAGGAGGCGCCTGCTGGTCCACGCACTGTACTTGAGAGTCGTGCTTCTTGCTGAAGAAGAGATAGAAGCTTAAAGTCATGGAACCCAGGGGTCCCCACATCAAGCCTGCCTCCTGGTCCATCAGTCTATGAGGTCACCTTTCAGCAGCTTTGATGAGGCTGTGGACTGGAGCCCCGAACCTCCTCAGATGAAACTGACATCGCTAAGCACCAGGCCCGGAGTCCAAGCATCTTTAAGACTAGCAGGAAACCAGTTTCTATCACTGCTATCAGGTGGACACTTCCAGGAATAAATCACAGGAAAATCATCCTTCCCGATCCACCCTACGCCTAAGATATACATGACGTGATTGAAAAATACGGTGGATGTTTGAAGTATTAAAAATGTACGACTGTGAAGGACACATTGCCATTAGTCCCCCTCACTTTGAGCACTCTTATCCCATCATTCTTGTCACTTTCTGAAGCGGTTCTGGGAGTGCTCTTTCTTTCTTTTTTTTTTTTT